>CM074972.1:10659618-10685233 GCA_037577455.1 Pangasius macronema
TAGGGATAGGTGGAGAGTGATGATTCGCTGTGGAGACCCCTGAAGGGAAAAGCCAAAAGAAGAAGAAGAAGAAGTATCTTCTCTCATAGAGCTGTGACCAGGTGTTTTCATGTCCAGTGGCAGTGGAATCATCTAGTCACATTTTGATTTCCATTTAATGAGAAAACCGACATTCTAAGATGTCAAAAGACGTCACTCTCTGCAATTAGGGACGCAGCTAACCATCTACTATACTTAATTTATGCAATCATGCACTTTACATACAGCCATTTGGCACATGTTTGTTGAAAATCTGTAATTTTTTTTAATCAATTTACAAAAAAATACTTTAAAAAAATTATTTAGTTTAAATACTCAAAACCAGTTAATTCCTATTATCACTTGTTGTAACATCCATTCCCTCACCAGCTTCTCTTTTTCTCTCTCTCTTGAAGTTAATAAGACAAAATTTGCAGCTTGTCATGTTACCGTGAAACCGCAAAATCTGAATCAAGACTTGAACGGCGCAGTGGCTTAAAACAGAAATTACATCTGCAATGTCAGAGGGAGGAGAGTCAGATTTAGTCATGGATTTGCTGTCAATGGAGGGAGAAAATGGACATAATTAGGAATAGTGGATCTGCACCACTGTCATTTTTATATTCCTACAGTGTTGCAGGGTTTTTAAGTGGCTGAGTTTTTATCAGGGGAATTTAAATATATTTTTCATATACTGAATCGTTGATCGTGTATTAAAAAAAACTACTACTCTAAAATAAACTACTCTAATGTTGTGTACAAATGATAAAATCCTATTATGGACTAACTAGCCTAATTTAACAGTGAGAATCAACCATCTGTCTGAATGTTTTTTGTCCTCGCTGTGATTTCCTAATGTTCATATTGAATTATTTTCATTACGTTGCTTAAAAGCTGACGTCTTTTCATTTCAAAGCGACTCCACTTTAAAGCGCCGTAATATATATTTATTGTCCGCACACATTGTGATCTACTCAATTGCACACTCAATTCTCACAATTCACAACTGTAAAATTTTGCAGCGCCTTTTCTAGCACAAGGCTTCAAGGCTGTGTGTGTGTGTGTGTGTGTGTGTGTGTGTGTGTGTGTGTGTGTGTGTGAGTGTGCGAAAGTGTGAGCTGTTGTTCACCTTGATCCCCCCTGTCACATCTCACCTTGTACAGCACAGATGAAAGTGCAGCCAGAGACATTAGGCGCACTGAAGGAGAACAACACAGACTCACTTGGGGGAGAGATGGAGAATCAGAGAAGGGTGAAAAGACAGGCAGGGTGCGAAAGACAAAGAGCGAGCGCGAATTCTTTCGCTGTGTTGTGTTGTCTAGCTAAAGGAGTTTGATTGGTGTCAGGACACCAGTGTAGTTAGACAGTTTGTGCTCTGAGCTCTCTCCACTTCCGTACCAGCACAAACTTATGAAACACTCACTCACCCACTCTCATTCTGACACGCACAAACAGATACTCACAGATACCACGCTTGCTCACTCCCACACACACACACACACATTCATATCCTGGCTCTTTCACAGGTACATACATACATACATATATATATATATACACAAGTCCATGCAAGTTTCCCAACACATTCAGACACACATATTTACACCCACAGCTGAAAAATCCATGCTGCAAATAGAGTATTGATTTCAGCCCATTCTCCGTTTCCTTCTCTCTCCGTCTTCTAGCTTTATCTGTCGACTCCATGTAGCGCACTTAAACATATTACACTATCATTATCCGCACAGGGTCTCATCTGTCCACGTTATGAGTCTCGTTCCTCTCGTTCGCAGGCACCACGGCACTCTACCTCTTCCTCCTAATGCATCCGTCCATCTCCAGCAGTTTCCCCAGCTCCAAGACCTTCGAGGAGGTGCAGTTCTTCAACACCAACAACTACCACAAAGGCATTGACTGGTAAAAAAAACAAAAAAAAACCCTCCATGTGCATTTATAGGAGCAAAGCACCAAATTACTAAAATTAATGGATTTTTATATTTATATATATATAATTAAAGGGGCAGTTTGTAATTTTCTAAAGTGTTTATAGACCTGTTACAATCATTTAAATTCAGAGAGGACTGTCATTCAAAGTATTTCCAAGCAGTGGATCTGGCTAGTTTATTCATTTCAGGCTACTGTTTAAAAATTTCTGGCCCTGAAATTAACTCTGTTAATTAACTCTGTTAGCTATTTAGTCCTGCCTCTTTTCCTTATAAGGCAACTCATTAAACATGCTGGGGGAAAAGTAGAAGGCTTGCTAATGTCATTACAATTGCAGTTTACCTCACAGGCAGCAGAGGGCTCTAAAAATTACTAATGGCTCCTTTAATTTGCTGTTCTGGTACAGAGAATGTCAGTGATAGAACATTAAGGCAACTGTTAGTTTATTATTAATGCATTATATATAATATATATATATAATATATAATTAGGTTATTATATATAATTCTTATATTAAATATAACTAATTATATTTATGTTTTGTGGTTAAACACAGTAAGTTTTAGTGGATCACTTGCCTATTTCACTAAAAGTAGGCTTCATGCTAATTTATACAACCCCTGTGTATCCAGGTTCACACACATGTGACAGTTTTTATTTTTGTACCAGTATCTTGTAGCATCTTTCAAGGATCATATAGTTTGGTGATGTCATTACCTAGACCAATAATACCTTGATATACTCTGGCACACGTGTGTGTGTGTGTTTGTGTGTGTGTGTAAAACCTCTCAAAGGTACATGGAGTTTTTTCCGATTCCATCAAACGTCAGTACAGACTTCCTGTTTGAGAAAAGCGCTAGCTACTTCCCCTCGGAGGAGACGCCAAAACGAGCCGCTGCCCTGCTGCCCAAAGCCAAAATCCTCACCCTGCTCATCAACCCGTCTGACAGAGCCTACAGCTGGTACCAGGTACTCTTTCCACCACAGCAACCTAAGAAATATAATGAACCAATGTGAAATTTACAGCAGTTTATCTTTCTGAGTGTGTAGTATGCATGCAGATGCGTGTGTGTGTGTGTGTGTGTGTGTGTGTGTGTGTGTGATTGTGTGCGTGTGTGTGATTGTGTGGGGTTCTGTGCTGCAGTAGGTTAAAGAGAAGCTAGTTAAAGGGGAGATCGATGCAGCGAGGAGCAAAAGTCAATGCCACATTAGATTACCATCAGCACACTCTCTGCCTTTTAAACTCGCTTATTGAGCTCATTCAGCAGGATGAGGTGTGTGTGAGAGTGTGTGTGTGTGTGTGTGTGTGTGTGTGTGTGTGTGTTTTGCACTCTTCCATCCCGATAATGCTAAAATTCATAAATAAATGTGTATTCCAACAGAAAAGTGAATTTCTTCTCTTGGACTAAACAGTATGTCCACCAAAGTACCAAAGTAGTGCACTATCTGTGGTACATAATGCCTAGCAATTGGTGTTAGGAACCTAGCTAAGCTAACACTTGCAAGAAAATCTAGCTAGTTGCCTTGATAATTAGCCTCTGCCTGTTGCTATTTTTTTTTACTACTATGTTAAATGTTATCGATGCTATTTTCACACTTTTGTTCATTTTAATTTTGTCTAGGGTATGTCTAGGTGTTTGGCATTTATCACATGTAGAACTCAAGCACACATGTCCTAGCTAGCTAGTGTTGGTAGTAAAGATTTCCGAATGTGACTAAAAAAAAATCCTCTCAGAAATCCCCTCAGGTTAGTTTGTGTCCTAGCTAGCTAGTGTTAGCAGCAAAGTTTTCTGGATGTTACCTCAAAATCCTCTCAGAAATCCCCTCAGGTTAGTTTGTGTCCTAGCTAGCTAGTGTTAGCAGCAAAGTTTTCTGGATGTTACCTCAAAATCCTCTCAGAAATCCCCTCAGGTTAGTTTGTGTCCTAGCTAGCTAGTGTTAGCAGTAACGTTTTCCGACAGAAATCCCGTCAGAATGTTCGAACATCTAGCTATTACCTAGATGGGCAGAGTTAGCAGTGAAGATTACAAACCTAAGAATGTGACTTTAAAAAAAAATTCTTAGAAATCTTGTCAGGTTTGATCATACTAGCTAGCCTGCTTGCGTTAACAGTGAAGATTATTAACATTTAGCAATGTGACTTAAAATCTTTCTCAAAATCTTGTCAGATTAGATCATGTTTTGCTAGCAGGCTAGTGTTAGCAGCAAAGATTATGGACATTTATTAAATGACTTAAAATCCTCTAAGGAATCCTGTCAGGTTAGATAATAACTAACTAGCTGACTATGGTAATCATTGAATATAATAAACATGTATGAATTTGACTTCAAATTCCTCTCATTAATCCTGTGGGGTTTGATCATATTAGCTAGCCTGCTAGCGTTAGCAGTGATAATTAAGAACATTTAGGAATGAAACTTAAAAAGCTTCCTCAGAAATCCTGTCACATTGGACCGTATGTGCAGGTTAGCTTGTGTTAGCAGTAAAGATTATGGAAATTTATGAATATGAGTTAAAATCCTCTCAGAAATCCTGTCGGTTAGCTGTTATTTTCATGCTAGCTAGCGTTAGCAGTAAAAATGACAAACATTTGTGAAATAATCCTGTCAGGTTAGTTCATATCCAAGTAGCACACACATCAACATGATTACTCACAATGGCAAGATGTGTGTGTCCGTCTCCAACACCCTATGTAACCGCTTCTGGTTGTTGATTTGCCAACTTTTCCACCCCAACCAAGTGTGAAAATCTTTTTGTGATTTTTTTTTCACTATCAACCTGATGATAGTGTCAGTGGACAATAAGCAGTCTTTATTAGCTGGTATGAATGCAAGTTTGGTTTTCCTCCAGGCTTAAGCATGGAGGGTGGGGGGCAGGGGTGGTATGTGAGGGGGCGTGCAGAGAGAGAGAGAATGGGAACGAGGGGGATTTTAAGAGAGGATGGGAGAGATGGAATGAGTGAAAGACGGAGAGAAAAAAAAATCTCATCAGCAGCATGCCTCAGGAGGTCCTAGCATGCGATGATTACCAGCAGCGAGAACATGGAAAAGAGAAAGAGCTTTCGATCCCATTTCCCCTCTTAATAAGTGTGTGTGTGTGTGTGTGTGCGTGTGTGTGTGTGTGTGTGTGTGTGTGTGTGTGTGTATGTGTGTGTGCGTGTGTGCGTGTGTGCGTGTGTGCGTGTGTGCGTGAGTGTAAGCCAGTTACCCAAAATGGATGCTAGGCCTTGTAGCAAACTTTGTGGTTTCGTTGTATATAAGTTTAACTTCTATTATGCTCATAATGCACTCTCTTTCATTCTTTCTTTCCCTCGCTCTTCGTTGCCATGGCAGCACCAGAGGGCCCACGAGGACCGGGCAGCACTTCGTTACAGCTTCTACGAGGTGATTTCAGCTAATCAGCACGCTCCATCAGACTTACGATCCCTGCAGAACCGCTGCCTCGTCCCCGGGCTCTACGCCACACACCTGGAGAGATGGCTCACTTACTACCCACCTGGCCAGGTACACACCTATACACACACACAAAGCTATACACACAATGCGGAAGTACTGAGAAATGATATAGAGAAAATATGTGTGTAAACATTTTATTTTATTGAAAGCGTAACTGACGCTAGTTTCTGAGTAGATCCAGCATCACTCGAAGGATTATTAGCTTATGTTAGCTAGCCAATTTACTTTGTAGCATTAGACTGTTAGGTAAGGCTATATGGATGCTAAATGGTGTACAAAATATAAATCACAGCTCCCTCCGATGGCTGTTTTTTTTTTTTTTTTTTTTAGTACATCATCTGTTTTCTTAGTTGTTTTCCCCAGTGTGAACACAATATTCGCACTAAATCCGGTTTTACTCTATACGATTCCAGCAAGTTGGTTTTTTTTTAAATCAAGAAAAATTTTCTTTCTGTGTCCACATGGGTTTCCTCTGAGTTCTCCGGTTTCCTCCCACCTCTCGAAAACATGCTAGTCCAGAGTGTATCTCCACCTCACACCCAGTTTTCCTGGGATAGATTTCCCCGGATCCACCCTGACCCTGATGAATAAATGAAAAATAAATGGAAGTCTGTTGGAGACACTTTTATGGAGTACAAAGACGCAAACATAGACTTGCTCAGAGCCTGTAGTTAATTTGTGTGTGTGTGTGTGTGTGTGTGTGTGTGTGTGTGTGTGTGTGTGTGTGTGTGTGTGTGTGTGCATGTGTGTGTGTGTGCGTAGCTGATGATAATAGATGGGCAGCAGCTGAGGAATGATCCAGCGGCCGTGATGGACGAGGTGCAGAAGTTCCTGGGCGTCTCTCCGTACTTTAACTACTCACAGGCACTCACGTGAGTTTAAGCAACACACACACACACACACACACACACACACACACACACACACACACAGTAATGAGCTTTTCAATGTTTTATGGGTAACATAATCATAGATTTGTTACTAACACTAACACATTTATGGTCAGTTTGATTACACAGGCTCTTACCTGATAACAGCAAATGAGATCAATGCTGTTCAGTGTAACACAGCTATGAGCCATTAGTGTTGGACCTGAACAGAAAATTCAGCTTCATCAGGATCCTGTAATTAAAAACGACTCATTACGCACGTTCTCTCTTCCCTCCTCCCCCCTTTCTCTCTTTCTCTCGTTCTCTCTTTCTTTGTCTCTCTTTTCATTCTGTTTAATTAAGAGGCGTTTGGCAGCTCTGTTCTCTAGTGGCTAAGCTTCTAGAGCCAATACAGGAAAACACATTTATATGACAATCAGCATCTTGCCAAAAAATGATTCACAATCTACAACTCTCTCTCACACACACGCACACACACACACTGATGGTTTAGTGAAGAGACAGCACACAGACAGCCTTGCACTGGAAATTGTGGCACTAGAAATCTGTAACTATGCTTTTTCTTTTTTTCCCCCTTTTTTCTATTGGCCACCATTCAAGATGCATGTTAAAGTACCTGTTAAACATTGGCAGCAATAGGAACTAATGGAACTAATGGTACATACATACACACTGAAAAAAACAACAGAACTAAGAAAAAAAAAGAAAAAAAAAAGCCCTGAGGTTTGGTGGTGCAGTTCGTGCTTTCAAAAGCAACTCGCTGTTTTATTTCTCAACCTGCAATGAGGTTATTTTTTTATGTAAGAAAAATTGATTTGTATAAAAAAAAAACAATAATACTTTGGTTTTTGATATGGTATGCTACCTAAAGAGGTTTTTAAGTTTTTAAGTATTTATCACATCCTGAGAGTGTTACATTCATTTCGTATTTAGCTATCGTAGTGCAGATTAGCTAGCCAGTTTTAACTAGCTACACTGGCACGCTAGTTAACACCACAGTACGTAGCTGCATTTCAAATGGTGTACTATTCACTATATACTGTTCACGATGCTCTTATGTATTTAGAACTAATTTTGTAAACTTGTAAACTTTTAAATCAAACATTACCATTTTACGCACTGAAATCTAAAGCGTGATATCTGCACCTCACGTGATTAAACCCCGCATGAACAGCCTCCATATGAGCAAATGGAGCCATTTTAAAACTCATAACATCCAAAAGGTTTATTTCCGGATACTTCCGAAATATTTTCATTTGCAAGTTGACACTTGCACCGTGTTGTCCTTCGTCATATTTCTTTGTTTTGTTCAAATTTTCTTAACACATTTTGAGTTTCGAATATCTTTTCAGTAAGACTTCAGATAAATGCTATTAATGTTACACTGGACTTCGCAACTGACCAATCAGCAGCTTGGATTTAAATGTGCACACTATAGGGCCATCCTTCTCTCTTTCTCTCTTTCTGTCCTTTCTTTAAATCCCTCCATCACTTCCAGGTCCTAGCAAGCAGCGTGTCTTTCCTTCCTTTATATGTATACGCTGGTTAACTAAAGGACTACTGAATGTAAGACTGATTAAACCTCTAAATATGAATGATGATGTAATCGCATTCAAATTGGTGGAACAGCTACTAGAAGTAAAAGGACTCAAACAGTTTGGGTACGTGTGAGAAAAAAACTCCCAGTGTGGATCGCTGATTTAGAGCCTGTAGGACTTTAGAAGAATGGAAAAAAAAAAAGAAAGGAAAAGATAAGTCAGTGTGCATATGTGTGTGTGTTTGAGGGAAATGCGTGTTGGCAGGATCGATGGTGCTTTGGGGTGTTTGTACTGTACTTTAGTTCAAGCGTTCACATGTAATCTGTGTTTACAGCTCAGGCAGCAGACTAATTAACACCCCGGCCCACACTTCCCATCACACCCCCGCACCCCCCACGCAGTGTTTATCAAAACCAGCCATGTCGCCTCTGACAGCCAGACAAGGTTACGCCTGACATGTGTCAGCCTCTGTGAGTGCGCGTGTGTGTGTGTGTGTGTGTGTGTAAGTTTTCGATATGAGGTGGATTTACTTCTCGAAATGAGACGACATGATTGAGTTCTCATCCCCCATTTCTCTCTTTCTCTCTATTTCTGTCTCCACAGATTCGATCCTCAGAAGGGATTTTGGTGTCAGCTGCTGGATGGAGGCAGAACTAAGTGTCTGGGCAAAAGCAAAGGTCGCAAATATCCTCCTATGGATGCCGAGGTAACATCAAATAGCTAAGGAGCGCTTTCTATGTTTGCCGAGTCTGAATCAGAGCTGAACTGTCAACATTCGATTCGTTTACGGTTTAGTTTCAGATAATGAAACGAACTGAAAAGCCAAAAAAAATAACCATGGGTGAAGGATGTGAAGGGTTGAAAGTTCTTAGAGCAAATCGCAGGTTTATATGAACGCGCTCGCTCTTATATGTTGTTGTTTCTATAGTAACAACTTACACAAGGTGGTCAACCTTGTGTAGCTCATCACACCACGCTGCCATCGATTCCATCGATTATTATTACGACAGCTCACGTGCAGCTCGATAAGCTAAACATTCATTTCTGATTGCGAATAATCACGCATGCTTGTTATGCAACCCGTAAGGAATAAGATAAGGGACGCACACTGAGCTGAACACATGGTACGCTGCCAGTCTGAATATTGGTTCTTGTTTATAGCCTAATTATATATACATTACATCCTTCTTTTATGGGCAGCGAGCACAATGGATCAGGCTCATTTCCTCCAGATTCATATGCAATCTGTAACAGATCCAGGATCTCACTTGTGCAGCGTGATATAATGCAGTCGAGAAACAGTCTCACCGCCAACACTCGGTCCTTACTGCAGACTTTATGTCCACTTTTATATGGAAATTTAACTGGCAAAGAGATTTTTTTTTTTTTTTGGTCAGCTAAAGACATTCTCCATCTGCTGAAAGCCTGCTTTGAAAAAGAAATGAATGTTGTTTTCTTAGATCATATAACCACCTTTAGCCTGCACATTCACAAAAATGACATTTTAACTGCTAGTTTATTGCTGCTAGTCAGAGTCGCAACTTAAATTGCTGTTTTAATACGATTCTGAACTGACTGTACACACATATATAAGTGTGAGTGAGAGGCGGTATTGTAAATAAATAAATAAATAAATAAATAAAATATTTATTGAAAAATATTTTAAATAAAAAAATAAATTCAGTTAAATTTAAATATATTAAATTATTATTATTTTTTAAATTACAATTAAATATTTAATTATATTTATATAATATTTTTATATTATATATTAAATATATGTTATATAATTTATTTATTTTATTTTTTTTTTACCAATTTTCAAGACTCGTATGTAAAGATAGAAAGGTTAAAAGTAAAGTACCTTTTATACTTTTATGTCAAAGTTCATCCGCAAGAAATCGAACAAAATCCAAACACAGCATTGCCGGCTTTAGCGGACAAACGGCTACGGGAAGAAACAGCACAAAGTGGCTGTGGTTACTTCGGTCTGTGCTGCGTTGCCTTTTAATAAAATGAGTTTCTCCTGAATTTAAGATGAAGCGGTGCACACCGTAGACTGGAAAACAGTGGCGCAAAATAATATGGTGTTCAGAATAAAATATAAGGAGATTTTGGACACAGTGACAATCGTAACATAATTAGAAAACTGCCTTACAGTCTGGAATGCATGTTTGAGTTTATATAGCCAACCTGTCAGTCATTTTATAGACACTCCCTCACACTGCTAACACGCTAATACCAATGCTTAGCGCTTAGCGTTAGAGCTTATTGAGAAATAAAAAAAGGACAGCGACTGCAATGTGACCATTCTCATGGTCTCATGTTTATAGAATACTATACGTTATATATTATAGTGCGCTTGAAAGTGACATCATGGCAATCCTTGGTAATGCTAACTCTAAAAAGCCAATGGGTGGGAAAAGGGGGCGGGATCAAAAAGAGTAAAAATAATAATAATAATAATCATTCAAATCTTATTCAGCTCCACCTGCTTAACTGTGGCTTGATCCTGATGTTGAGAAATCTTACGTAATGCACGTTGAACTTTCTGTGTGACGTGGGAATAGCTGTAGCGCCCCCTGGTGAGCTGATGGTGAAAATGCTTTGTTTGGTATTGAAGAATGAAAAAAAAAATAATGAAGTAAGTGCATTACCCAGCTTTAAGAAGCTTTGTACATTATGATCTTAAATTATGATAGATATATGGTAGTTTGCTCTAATGTTAACTAGAGAGCCACAGGTTGTAAACCAGGCATTTAATAAATACAGCAGGTTAAGTGGAAAAAAAAAAAAGAAGATAACTCTGACATCTTGTGTGTTTGCCGAAATGTATATGTGTATGTGTATATATGTGTGTGTAGTCGCTGTTCCTCAAGCAGCAAGCAGCATGGTGCTTTGCATGCAGAGCCTCCACACAGGAAACTACACAAAGAGTTACATAAAAAGCTGGTTGCATAAAAAAAATCGATTTCAGAGATCCTCGTGAAACATATTTATGTACGCTGTCCACCTAACACACGTAATCCTGAACACCCCAAGGTCACAGCACGTTCTCCTTCCCCTGTGAGTATACAGTATGCTGTGTGTGTGTGTGTGTGTGTGGGTGTGTGTGAGCTTTTAGGATACTGTGTGTATAATTAAGGAAATCCAAAATGACACTGATATTTTCCATTTGAATTCATTTTTAATTGAAATCGTTTTCATTATTAATTATTACAGCTTTGTACATGTACACAGAGCGGCTTTGACCTTTGAAATTTCAATATTAAAAAAAAAATCGAATAGTTCTGAATAAATAATAGAGATTTTTTTAATGATGTAACCTCTCATTCACTCTGTGTGTGTGTGTGTGTGTGTGTGTGCAAGGACAAAGCAGCGGTGATATAAGGCCCATCTGTCTGTTCATCTCTCGGCCATTTTTCTTCATTTCGCACTCATCCCTCTCTCATTTCTCTCTGTCTCTCCGTTTTGCTCGCTCTCATTTGTTGCCGGATGCAGATCTCCACATGACAATCAGCACACACACACACACACACACACACACACACACACACACACACACACACACACAACTCAGTTTCATAAGCATATGATAAAGCTGTTCGCAACAAGATGTTAAACAGCATCAGGGTTTAGCAGCTGTTACTTGTAACATTAATGATAAAATGCTAAAATTCAGACTAATGGGTCAAAGACAGACAGAATTTTCAACACACCAAAAAAAATTTTATTATTTTTTGCAGATATGAAGATATTGAGTTGAGATTTTTGGACATCAGTGGGGTGAAATGGTGCTATGTGTTATATTATATTTAGGCATATTAATAATATATATGCAATTATCCAATCAGCTAATCATGTGGCTGCCTGGAACAGGAACGTGAAGGTGGAAACAGGAAACGTCGCCTGGTCTTTTTCTGATCTTTAACTGTCCGGGTTTGGTGGGCCCATGTCCACTGTAGCCTCCTGTTCTTGGCTGACAGATGTGCAACCTGATGTGATCATCTGCTGTTGTTGCTCATCCACCTCAAGATTCGATGTGTTGTGTGTCCTGTGATGCTTTTCTGCTCACCACGGTTGTAAAGAGTGCTTATTTGAGTTAGCGTAGCCTTCCTGCCAGCTCGAACCAGTTGGACCATTCTCTGCTCACTAGATGTTTTTTGTTTTTCGCACCATTCGGTGTAAACTCTACCGTAGAGGCTGTTGTGTGTGAAAATCCCAGGAGATCAAGACTCAGATCAGCCAGTCTGGAGCCAACAACCATGTCACGGTCAAAGTCACTGAGTTCACTAAGACTTTTCCACCATTCTGATGTTTGATGTTATGCCCTTGACCTATATCTGCATGATTTCATGTATTGTACTGATGCCACATGATTGCCTGATTGGATAACTGCATGAACATGGCATTAATTTCTCTATCTTTCTTTCTTTCTCCCTCTCTCTCTCTCTCGCTCTCTATCTCTATATCCAGTCTCGCCTCTTTCTCTCTCGCTTCTACCGGGATCATAACATCGAGCTGTCGAAGCTCCTCCACAGACTCGGCCAGCCTCTCCCAGCATGGCTCCGCGAGGAACTACAAAAGGTCAGGTAGCATTTATTCCACTGACCCCGCCTCTTCTCGGGTCATAGGTCAAGGGTCGTGACCACAAAGGACACTGCACCTGGAGGGAAAGCGGCCAGAGTTGGACAGAAGGCCAGTAAGTGGTGCTGCTGCACCTGAAGTGCTGAAGTGTGGGAGTGATACTGCAAGGGCATATGTACTTTGAGTCTTGCCCTCTCTCCCTCTTCCTCTCTCTCTCTCTCTCTCTCTCTCTCTCTCTCTCTCTCTCTCTGAAAGCCTGCAAATGCTGATTCAAAAAAAGTTCAAGAGTCCAAGACCAAGAACTGGTTTTATTCCATAATTTATCCAAATCCAAATCCAAAGCGAATGGTGCACGCAGGATGTTCTGCCACGTTTCAATTTTCTCTCAATAAATAATCGGTCTCATTTTTTCCAGTTGTGTATTCTTATTTAATAAGAATCAATCTGCTTGGTTTCGACGACTTTATTTTGGTCAAGAGTCACGACCAGAGACGACATCTTTCAGATGCAATGTCGAGGTACGAGACCAGATCATCTTCATCACACAAGAAAGTTTAATGCAAATCTAACAAGACTTCCTGTTTCTTTTTCTCTGACATGGCCACTGCTCCTATCCTCTTTTCTCACTCGAACATGAACTCTTTAGCAAACAACGGGCAAGAAAACGTATTTACACTGGACACAGATCCGGAAGTTATGCTGCTGGTTATTGGAGCGTCACAGGTTGAGTCTTAATCAGTGAAGTTAAATGGACTCGGACGAATCGACGGAAATAAATAAATTTATTCTGAATTAACACTGAATGGATGAGCTCACTGCTGATGCAATGCTGAGAGTAGCGTGTGTGTGTGTGTGTGTGTGTGTGTGTGTGTGTGTGTGTGTGTGTGTGTGTGTGTGTGCAGGCCAGAGTTCCCTGTGTGAAAGTTTCCTGCTCTTTATTTTTCTTTTTGCCTCATTTGAGCAGAACTGCTCTGGAAATCTGTACAGAATAATTATAAATATGTATTAAACACTGGAAATATGTTTTAATAACACCGTAATTTCCTTTTGATTTTTTTCTTTGATCACACCGCTGATGAATGCTCGATTCTGCTCGATTCTGCTCGATTCTGCTTGCTCAGAAGATGTTGATGAATTTCCTATAACAGCAGCTCTGACAGTAGTGCAAATCACAGGCTTATATTAATGACCTACAGCATTTTACAATAGTAACGGTATCATTGTTGTATTTACGACGTGTATTTGATTATAATTATTATTCCTCTAACCTTTAAAAAAAATGTGTATTAGAAAAAATGATTTAATAATTTTTTAATATGGTTAAGTTTTCCGTGAGGAGACGTTTCTTTAGCATTTTTGGAAGGAGTCTCCAGTGTCAATGCTTTGGAACAGTCAATACGTTTCTCAGGACATTTTTAAATATATATAAAATATAAATATATTTTAAAATAATATCATCTATTTTTCTCTTCGACCAATGCCTAGTCGACATCGACGATATCGCGTTCACTATTGTCCTTGATTGAACTTTCAGAGTGGTATAAGTGGAGTAAAATACTTTGGGACATGCTGTTAGAGGAAAATAATCAACTTTAGCATGTTAAAACACCCACATTAAAATCTATTAATTAATATCGATGGCTTTTCTATGAATATACTGTCATGTTACTTATGAAAAGCGAGAATGGACGTCTGTCTTGTTGGGATTTGTCATTTAAAAAAAAAAATGTGGGTGCCTAAACTTTTGCACTCCATGCTAAGTGGGAACAGATGAGTTGTAATGGATGCGTGTGTCCATCCGGAGGTGCTGCAGTCACACTGGTGAGCATTCACAACAAAGGTGTTTGAGTAATAGACGAGAAGCAGACCAGTACACTAGTGTTATTAATAAAAATATATGTATAATATAAAATAAAATATTATTTACAGCCGAGACAAATCCATTTAATCTATTTAATCTGACAGTTTATTTTATAACAGCTCCTGTTGTCAGAGCTACAAGGCTTACTGCAAGAAAAAGCATTAAAAAAAATTCCTGTAAAGGTAGAAGGAGTGTTATTTAATACCCATAAGGACAAAAATCTGGAACACTCAACTCAGAAACATTTCTCCCCTGCCTCAATCCGTTCCTAACACACTTTCCGTCTTCCTTTTTTTTCCTCGCTCATTCTTTCTCCAAGCCCGGAGAAAACTCATCTTCTTTCACAAGTGGGTGCCGACACCTTGAACAACCTCGGTGAAACAAAGAGCCTGTGTCCTGAACACTAATGTTCGCATCTACTCGGGGTTCTGACAGGAACGGCAGCCATTTTCCAAATGCTAAAGCACATAGCATTTCATGTTCCTACAGTATCTGTGGCTGAGGCGCACAAGCTAAAATGCTGACACGCTACGAGTAGCAAGCTGGTTTATAAATACAAGATATAATAAACGTGTAATGAAGTAAAATAAAGCTAGTAGGAAATAAATCTGGCTATGTTGTCTAGCTAGCATGTAGCATTCCCTGTGAGTGTGTAGAGCTACTAATTAGCTAACTAGCAACAAGGTTAGCTGCTAATTAGGCTACAATAGCGCTTATCTATTTATTTATTGTATTTATTTAAATTTTTTTATATTTACAGAAGTTTATGAATCCATGTACACTGACCAAAGACAGCATGTTCTTACAGGTCTTCTTGCCAAATAGTGTTCCTCATACAACAGCTAAGTCAGACAACTGCTGCCAAATACTGCTCTCTGTTAAAAAATATTATATACAGTAAATATACCATCAATGCCAAGTGTTGTGCTCAGGTGACAAGCTCATTCTAGCAAGTACAATTAACACAAAGTGTAAAGGTGAAATCACCACAAATGTAAAGTTTACATCCATTTTTTTCTGGAAATGTGAATGTTTTTGTTTGAAGCAACATCCTGATCTTTTTTATTTATTAATCTCCTTAGTAACACGTTAAAACATGATTGTCTTTGTGAGATTGCGTGTTTGTGTTACTCAGGATACAAACCCCACGTTTATCCTTCTTCAACATCCTGTCTTACTCGATTGTTTGTCGTCGCATTTAGTCTCACACACACACACACACACACACACACACACACCGTCCTTGAGCGAGGTTCAGCTGGGTTTGCCTGGCAGTGTGTTGAATTCGATGAATTTCTCATTCCTTAGAGAACCCTTGACCCTGTTTGAAACCTTTCTTTCTCTCTCTCTCTCTCTCTCTCTCTCTCTCTCTCTCTCTCTCTCTCTCTCTCTCACACACACACACACTCACTCACACACACACACACACACACACACACTCAAATTTTCCAGTCTCTTCTGCTTTGTGCAGAAGATTTATATAAATCTTTTTTTTTTTTAAAGCAAAAAAAACCTTATGGTTTCAGTATCTGTAAAGCCAGTGATAAAATACTACATATAAACATATTATCTCTAGTAAAACCAAGTAATTCCTTGAAGGCTTTGTTACCATTCATCAGAATGACATGTTATACATGCACTACAGTTATGCAATAATCAGCTAATTACATCAATATCATTTTTAGTGTTTATTTAAAAAAGTTTTATGAACAGGTCAAATATAATCCCTGAGCACTTCCTCACATCCATCCTAAGGTGATGCATTCTGATACTGGAGACTCCGTAAACGTGTCCTTACAGAAAGCGTCACATTTTTAAATCTGATTATTGTTAATCTGAGATTACGTACATAGAGGATTCACCATTGGGAAAGTCATTAATATAGAAATATACATTAGTGTTATTATAAACAAGTGTGTTATTATAAACCTTACAGCTTGAACTATTTTCACAGCTGCTGTTATAGAAAATTAAACAAATTCTGACCAATCAGACTTGAGAATTCAACAGTGATGTGGCATAATCTGTGTCAATATTCAACAAAAGTTTAATAAGGCATTTTTACTTGGTGGTACCAAGTATACTTATACTTTTAATATGTATCTTTCACCTGGAAATATGAATATAGTATACCTTTAAAAAAGATTTAAGGCACATAATTAGAAAATGATTATCTTTTAGAGTAAAGCTTTAAAACTTTTCTAGGTTAAAAAAAAAAATAAACTATGTACTAATGGTAGAAAAGGTGTCTGAACAAGGAAAAGTACTTTTGCTTTTTCTCTGAAATTTGGTTTTGTCACCAAAGATGAGGAAGTATAAGCAAGTACAATTCCAATATCTAACAAATATACAGTAATATAGTAAGAAATTGAATGGCAACTTTTTTTGTACATATTGAACAAATTTAAGGTTTAAATTACAACGTAAACCTTAAAAATATCTTAAGTATCAGCACAAAAGTTAACAAAATTTAAAAACATAAATACATAAGCTAGGAAAGTTAGAGTTAGAGTCAACCTTGGAAGTTTCATAACTTCGCTATAGCTATAGAAGTTTCAATTCTTTACAATATATTATAAACTCCACTGGAGCAACACATGATTCATTGAGATTCTTTTATTGGAGTTTTTATTGGATTTTTGTATCATTAAAGTAAAAAAAATCTCAGAAAACAAAGTTATGAAAAACTTTTGAGGTTGCTACAAGTCTGACTTTCAACCTAATCTTAATCATTTTGAACTTTTCAGTGTGCAAATTCTTACAAAACTGAAACTGTTAGACCTTATTGGCAAAAGAAAGAGTTTTTCGCTAAATATGTTTTAATTTGTTCGAAAGAATTGTTGCTTTTATTCATATTGCACTACACCAATGCGATGTAAGGCTTCCAGAACATTCATAATAGCACCAATGCACCAACACACTGTTACAGTGAACTTAATAAAGCAACAGCACAGAGAACGAACTTGATATATGGAATAGAAACATTAACATATTGTAATTGTAATTGTAATCCATTGACTAACTAACAGTAAGTAAGTTTACTGTCATGTTATGTGTTTCGTATTCAACATTCAGAAGTCATGTAAACATCTTAAGTGAGGTTTTATCCTTATAGGTCAATGTTTATTTAGAAATTTCACACACTGAGCCCAGGTATGGTGTTTTTAGATATAACTGTAATGTGAATAAAATGAGGTAATGGTTTACTCAGTACAGTGTTATGAGTGTTAAAGATTGTGCTAGGAATTAGCATGAATGGATAAAATTGTACTTTGTTGAACAAGAATACAAATACTAAGTTGTGTACCACAACGGACATTGTATCTCATCTCAATTTTTGACTTCATCTCAAAGTAAAGGCAAGATTAGCAAGTTACAATATAGCTTCAATTAGTGATTATATATAATCTCCTTATAATTGTGGGTTTACAGAAAGGACACTCCTTCTGACCACCCTTTAAACAGCATTACACATATACTTATGAATAATGGTAATATTTAATAGTAACAACATATTAATCACGTTTACTTTTCAGCTTTTTACATATGATAAACACTGCCAGTCAAAATGTCTTTTAAGGTTAATCTTCAAGAGTTAAATCTGGAAACTAGACACTCTAAGTAAGGAACAGATATATAACTATATTTGTGATAGAGTTGTTACTAACTGTAACACCAAATAAGTGCATTTACCTTTAATAAATCATTAATAATATCATTTATAAGCTGTAGAACAATGAGGGTGGAAGCCCAGTTTTTAGATTAAACCAGTTTTATGGTAATTAATGGACTAAGTGACTAGGACTATTCATGCAGTAATAGATCGGCAATATATTAGGCATCTATTAGGTGTTTATTTCAATGCTTTCAATGCTTGCCATCTTTTCATTCAGTGTATATATCGTCATATTAGTCTTTTTATTTTGCATTTTTATATCAGTACATTTGGCAGCAAACCCCAACCGAATCCCTCCACCCAACCGCTATCTGCCTCTTCAGTCTGCATTTTCTTTCCAGTATTTTTTCCCCAAGCTTATGTTTAAATCCCACCCTGGGCATTTCTATTCAAGACTCAAGAAAAATCTGGCAAACTTGCAAGCATGAAAAACACCAGGTGATTTGTATAATCTAAATGGGGGGCAGTCGTGGCCTAATGGGCTGAGAGTTGAATATGTAACCCGAAGGTGAACCTGAAGGTGGTGGGTTCGAGTCTCGGGTCCGACAGGGATTGTAGGTGGGGGAGTGAATGNGCACCGATCCCCCAACTGCTCCCCGGGCGCCGCAGCTAAAATGGCTGCCCACTGCTCTGGGTGTGTGTGTGTTCACTGTGTGGATGGGTTAAATGCAGAGCACAAATTCCGAGTATGGCTCACCATACTTGGCCACAAATTCACTTCACTTCACTTCACTTAAATAGGGAGCCGAAAACATCAACTTAAGTAGGGTGTGGAACTCAGCTCTGAATGCACGTAACTTTCCACATATAAATATTGACATAAGTCACCAACTCTGATCGTGGCCTTTAGAGTTCTGTTCCAGTCTAAGAGTGGACAAGGTCCTTAAATACAAATAGCACACTTGTTTATTTTTTCCTTATCATACATAGTGCTATAATATAAAAAACTTTTGACTGGCAGTGTATGTTGTTAAAATGAACAGTGGATAAAGATAATCATAGGCTATGTTGTGTTATTTTATGATTTTATGATTAGAACCTGCCTTACTTGTGGATGTACTTTATACACTCCTGCAGGTCATACAGGAAGATTCTCACCATTCAGTACGTATCATACAGCAAACTTAACGTGCTAATTTAACATTGCCACGTTTGCTGAGTGGGTGTGGCTTCGTTTGACTCTTCAAATTGTATTAGCAAAATTTTTAGACTTTTAGATTTTGTTACTTAACCTGGCCATGGATAAGAGAACTTGTTCTGAGTGATTTGTGTAGAACAATTATTATTATTATTATTATTTTTTAATTTCAGGACATAATAGAGGTCTGCTAAATCTGTCTTAATGCTGTGTGCATCTTAAATGCCTTACATTTAACGTAGAGATTACACATCCTGTGGATGCGCGGTTTTATTAAAGCTTATTTATTTAATTTTTTTGTTGTTGTTTATTTTATTGTAGCAAAAATTCCTCGGTACTTTGTTAGTGATCTACACTAAAGTTCAAATGGCATTATAATTCTCAAATCTGATTGATCAGAAGGTGTTGATTCATTTAATATATATATATATATATATATATATATATATATATATACACATATGTGTTTTGTGCTTACTAAGAATATAGTTTGTGCTCACTGAGAATTTGAGAATTTAGTGCAAACGTCTTTATAAGCGTGTGTGAGTCATTACTCGTGAAAGTACATTGCTCCCTGCTTGATGTTAAGATGCATCAGATCCCAGTGCTTGGCTCATCACACAGCTCACACACGCCAAATGATGTCATCTTTCCAGAGAGGCATGAATGATGTCGCCACTACATTAATGTTGTCCAAATCCGATCAAATCCCACAAGATTGAAACTGTAATATGTAACATGAATTTACGTGAATTAACTAGTCTTATCTATATGTCATGCTCCATAGTTCCCTGTGTCCCTCCATAGTGGTCCCTATAAACAAATCCCTATACGGTAAGTGATTTAAAAAGAAAAAAAACAACAGACGTTGAGTAAAATGTGAGGCTGTGCTCATGAGACAGCATAGTTATCACATAGTATTCAATACAACAGCGCGTAATGTTCTGTAATTACAGACCGTAACAAAGTCGTCCTTTCGTTCTAATTCATAATTACCCTTATTGACCGTCTTAAACCAGTAAGAACGCCTCTCTGTGCTTTTTTTTTTTGTTGATCTCGTCTCCTACTGGCTAGTGACCTTCGTGATCCAGGGCATGAAGGCGGACACTTTGGTGTACACACCCGGAGAGTCTTGGAGTCGGCACGCGTGACCCCAGGACGTGACGCCGTACACAATCCAGCTACCACCTCTCTCGCACACCAATGGGCCGCCACTGTCACCACGGCAACTGTCCACATGGTGACCATTGAGGGCAGAGCCAGCGCAGAGCATGCGGCTGGTCAGCTGGTTGCCATAGTGACGCTCGCAATGGCGCTTGCTCAGGACCTTGATGGGGGCCTGCTGCAGGGTTTTAGAGTACGCACGACCTGAGGGAATAAACAGACAGACAGACAGACTTAAAGATCTCTCTGGATTTACTGTGTACATACTGTATATGTAATAATAAGATGTTTTGTTTGTTCAGCACACATTTCAGCCAAAGGGTCGTGTATATTACCATCGTGTATATGTGCATATTATCAAAATACGCCTCTAACACTTCTACACTTCTAACTGTCCGTAAAATGTGATGTAACTTACCAGTCTGAATTTTCAAGCACGCATTATTTTTTTAAAGCTTAATGCTTTTTAGCATTTTTCCCAGCTTAGCATTTTTCCCAGCTTAGCATTTTTCCCAGGTTAGAGACTCAAAATTTTAGAATTTATACATTTATTTATTTATTTTTATGATATACTGAACCTGTAATACATTCTGTTTACAATATTAAACCTTGGTTCATGGCAATTTCTGATTTAATTAATTTTATACAGACGAAAATGCACATTGTTTTGCACTGTTCCTGATTCAGAAATAAAAAAGGAAACTTTTTGATTTCTTTTTAAATTTTCAAAAATATTCAAAATATTCTGCGAATTGAATTGAATGGAATCGTGAAGCCGGAATCATGATCTGATTCGAATCGAATCATGACTGGAGTGTATCATTACACTGCTATATGTCTGAGGTCATTCAAAACTAACTAGTTTCTCAATAAACCATCTCAGAACTCTGTATTTTAATATAAATTCTGCCTGTTTATACAGATTTGGGAAAAGGACAGCTCAGGAGGCATGGACACACACCCACACAGGCCAGTGCAGAAGTCTACACAGAAACACATGCACACTGTACGTTTTCTCTGGCTTTCAGGAATCCAAGTCGAAAAAAAGGAATGCACCTCTAGCAACAAGCGCCATGAATTCAATCCATCCGACCTTCTTTAAAACAGCTCATAAATCAGGAATGGTATTCACAGCAGAACATTAACATTACAAAATGGACAGTGCTATGAAGATGTATGGCACGGCAATCCCACGGCAAAATTCCTAGCGTGTCTGACACACAGAACCGAGTCACGCTCTTTATCTGTCTGTATTAGCTACTGTACTGTGTTTTCATTTCATTTCTATTTTTTCCCCTAAAACCAGGCAGCTGGACAAGTGTGTGTGTGTGTGTGTGTGTGTGTGTGTGTGTGTGTGTGTGTGTGTGTGTGTGTGTGTGTGTGTGTGTGTGTGAACATACCTGAGCCCAGCTGTTACTAGTTACAAGAAATCCATCTTCTGTCCTGAATGCTCCTGCCTATATGAGCATGTACATAACTGATGTTTGCAAATTCAGTGTTTTTGCTTTAACTTTCTCTATCTGTTTCCCCAGACTCACAGCTGGACATGCATGACATCGTCAAGTTAATCTGTCTTCCCAAACACTGACACACACACACACACACACACACACACAAGCTGACACCTCATCAGTGATACGGTCCTTAGAGCATACATCTGTCTGTGTTTAGAGGATTGCTTTATCTCTGTCCATTTCTCTCTCTCTCTCTCTCTCTCTCTCTCTCTCTCTCCATTTGCTATTTTAAAAGCATTTTACACTGATGACATAATGCGTATTGTTGCTCCATCACGTGTTTATTTCTATTTATACCACATTGCTCTTGAATTCTGCTTTCTGATTGGTCCGAAGCTGTCGATTAATCTTCCATGTCGCCTGGCTTAGCAAACTAAGCTGAATTTTCACATTAAATATAATATAATGAAACTCATGTAAGCATATGTACTACATTACACAAGGCTAATATCCCCAAGCATTCCCATGTATTCAGATCAACTCGTACTCTGGAGTTAGGCGGAAGACTCCTTTTACCTGTAACTAAGTATGGCTTTACGCTAATCTACGCACCACTGATCGGTTTACAGCACTGACTTATTCTGACATGTTATGCAGTGCAGGAAAATACGACTTCCTGAATGAGTCACGGCTGTGCCCTTGAAGACATTTTGGCAGGGAAGAATCGCCATAAAGGTTCTCACTGTGGTTCAGTGGTGCTGGTTACGAGCGTTAGAAAGCTAACAGCTTTACAACCCTGTCCAGACTGATGTATGTCTAATATAACTGATGCGTCTTGTTTTTGTCATCTTATTTGGAATTTCTGTAAAAGGTTTATGTGGAGTATTTCACTGAGGTTCAGCATGACCGAAGTTCAGATTCAGCAAAACAAAGCCGGCTGCAATTACGAATGTTTCGGGTCAGCTGAATCTAATTATCAAACTAAATTGCATTTAATTTAACTGGATAAGTAGGGGGCAATTACTTTTTCACATGGGTGATCTGGGTATTGGATAACTTTGTTGCTTAATCATCTGAAGTATTAAAGTTATTATATATATATATATATATATAATTTAATGACAGTGTACTTAAATATTTTTTTTTTTGCGATTACTTCTATTTGAAAACTAAAAAGGACATCACACACACCTGTAGTTTTAGTTTTAGAAAGATGGCGGCTGCTGTTACACAGAAGTTATTGTGCTAGAGTGTGTGTAGCAAGACACACAAACTCAGACTACGGTGTGAAATGATTCTGTCAAACTGCTCTCAAGCCCTGTCAGTCCCGCTTTCATACAGTCCCATCACATCTCATAGCTGCTGGCTCTCACACACACACACACACACACACACACACACACACACACACAGGTCTGTGTAAATGTGTATCTTACTTACTCAAGAATGACACAGCAAAAAAAATTATACTCATTCTAGATTCTGACTAGATTTCCTCAGGACTTATTTGATATGTAAACTTGATGTTTATCAATAAGGCAAAATCCATGGAAGGTCAGTTAGCGGTTATGCTAAATGTAATTTTAATGCAATTTTAGGCAAACGGAGTCTTTTCTTAGTCATTTCTCGACACATCTGAGGAAAATGTTGGTATTTACAACATTTTTAGTGTCACCGTGTCTTTACATTGTCTGTGTAAAAAGCTTAACAGCTACATGCTAGCAAGCTAAAGCGTTCGCCTCAGATATTTCTTCCTCATGTCTCAGGAGATTTTCCTCACTACTGATTTGTGTGTTAGAAATCTAAATTTCTGTAAAGCTCTCCTGTGACAAGGCCTACTGTTAAAAACCGCTATACAAATAAATTATTAGCTTATGCTAAGCATCTTACTAGATTTTGGTGTAAACAGTGTTTGATTTCATTACACTCTATTTGATTTCAATTCAGTTTTATTTGTGTATTGTTAAGACCAGGCTCCACAGGCAAAATGGTGATTTTGGTTCCAGCATTTTATAAATGCACATTTGCATAACATTAATGTTTGTTGTTGTTTTTTTTTATTTCCACAGGCCTTTTTAAATCTCATCATATTAAACGTTCCTAAAATATAATCCTGTGTAGTCTTTTATGTTAATTTCCTTGACTGAGTGTAATGATTCACGCTGAAACATTCGTAGTTTCCTCACTTTATGTCATTTTTCTTAAATTTCAAATGAGATACAGCCGCATAATTTCACACATCAGTTAACAGGTATTGAATTATAATATTTTAAGATTGTAATTTATTATAATATACTGTATATGCTGTTAAGTACCATTACAAGATTAAAATTTGAACTTGTTGAAAATTTTGTTTTTTGCAAATTTTGATATGCAAATGAGTTTGTGTTTAAGTGATGAATAATTTTAGCCGAATATACAATGTTAACTTTTGTCAAGTAAGGAATAGTATATTTTGTTGCTGAACTAAAATGTTTCTGATGATGATGATGATGATGATACTAATGATATAAACCCAGGTTTACTCAACTCAGCCCTTTGAACCATACCATATTACTAAAGAGTATATTGTGTAGTAATAATTGTCGGTGTACACTGTATCTCTCACCCGTATCTCCCCAGCCAGTAATGTAGCACGTAGTCAAGTCCTTCGGCGCTCTTTCCCTCCATTCTGGCAAGCACACAGGAAGTACGGCGTGACTCTGGTACGCACACTCCCTGCTGTGACCTCTGTGACCTCCACGTTGCGTCAGGCGTACCAGAGCCAGGTCGTAGTCGTTGCTCTGTGAATGATAGCGAGGATGCAGGACGATTCTGTCCACGCCGTGTTCGTCCTCGTGTTCTTCGGGAACGAGGGTGTGATAATCGCCGACACGTACTTTATACGTGCTAGTGCTGTTACCGTACCTGAGAGGAAGAAAGAAACAGGAAGAGACGGTTTTCAATATCTGTAGTTACATTTGAGGCCTGAACACTGATGTGCGCAATTTCTGCATTTAATCCTCTTGAGTCACTTCTGAATGCAGGCCACATAACGAGAAATGAAGAAAAAAAAAACACACACACACACACACACACACGCACATAAACTCATACTGTATGCAGCAATACGTTAGAACTGTCAACATGTCACTCAAATGACCTCCTCCTGTAGCTGGCATGCGACTCAAATGACTCAAATGCCCTCAAATCATTCTCTCAGGAAGTTCCTGTCACCCAAAGCTGGATGCGCAGTGAAAGCAGAGATACAGTGGAAGATGCGCCGAACGCAACACCTTATAAGATATAAACTTCAGTCCATCTCACATTTTCCACAGGCCTTACTTTAACAATCTCTTTATATAGCAGCATATCATGTGTAAATCAAGTCTCAGGCTATAAACTCTAAAGTCATTGTTAACGAAGCTTATAAATGGCTCGCTGCTAAGCTACACCAACTACCTCGGTTTTAACGTGAGGCATGTATGTAATATACGCTACACAGTACATTTAATCTGTGGGTCATTTTTTTTCTTTCCATACAGTGTACATGTGTGATCACACTAATGGCTAAAAGCGTCACTGCACAGCGGAAACGAATGTCCTCTGCCAGACAGGCGGCGCAGTGTCCCATTACACGGTGAGGACTTTTTCCGGAAACGACACTGCCTCCTTCGGAATGCCAAGCCACTTCCTCACGGTGCCAGCGGAGGATCAAGACGGCATTCCCCGGAGGGTCCGGAGCGTTCCTGAGAGGGCAATCTAACAGCAGCTTTGTATCATCGCACAGCTTTGGCTCAATTTCCCCAAAACTAGCATCAACTAGCAAGAAGATGTTAAATATTAACCCTTTACTGCATATTGTTGCCATATGGCAACAATTTACAAACTACCCCCCTAATTTTTTTTTTTT
>CM074972.1:10688174-10701737 GCA_037577455.1 Pangasius macronema
AAGCAGAGTGTTACAGGTAGCTAATGTTGTGTGTGTACCTCTTAAAGCAGAGTGTAACAGGTAGCTAATGTTGTGTGTGTACCTCTTAAAGCAGAGTGTTACAGGTAGCTAATGTTGTGTGTGTACCTCTTAAAGCAGAGTGTAACAGGTAGCTAATGTTGTGTGTGTACCTCTTAAAGCAGAGTGTTACAGGTAGCTAATGTTGTGTGTGTACCTCTTAAAGCAGAGTGTAACAGGTAGCTAATGTTGTGTGTGTACCTCTTAAAGCAGTGTGCTGATGTTAACACCCAACAGCTGTTGATCAGAGTGGCTCCACACACCAGCCGGCCGTCTGACTGAGAACCGCGCAGTCGCACCGCAACCTGCCACGGCCACCCGCCCCTGCAGCACCATCATCATCATCATCATCATTATTATTATTATTATTATTATTATTATTATTATCATTATTATTAGCAGCAGCAGCATTAGATGTATTTGATTATGTAAGTATGATATATAAAATATTATAAATATAAAATATATTTATAATAGATATTGTTATTAATCTTGTAATATATTCTGTTATTTTTATTATGTAGTAATACATCAATTCATTATTTTCATTATGCTTCATACTGATGGATTTTAACATTTGCTCTTACTCTCTCTTTCCCTCTCTCCCTCCCTCTCAGTCCACTCTCATCCCTCTCTCTCACTTATCTCTCTCCTTGTCTTTTTCTCTCTCATCTCTCTCTGTCTGTCTCACTCTCTCTGTCTCATCTCTTCCACTTTCATCTCATTCCTCTCGCTCGCTCTCATCTCTCTCTCCCTCACTCATCTCTTCATCTCTCTTGCTCCCTCTTTTTCTCTCTTGTTCCCTCATCCTCTCATCTTTCTATATGTCCGTCTCTCTTCCTCTCTCATTCCTCTTTTTTTCTCTCTCTCTCCCTCTCTCATCTCTCTGTCTCCCTTTCTCTGTCTTGCTACCTCTCTCTGTCTGTCTTTCTCATCTCTCTCTCTCTCTCTCTCTCTCTCTGTCTCTCTCTCTCTCTCTCTCTCTCACTCTCTCTTTTCCCTTACAGACTTATACCGTGTTTATTAGAACGTTTAGAGATGTCCCACTCTGCTTACCGGAGCGAGTTCTGTCCACCGATGATCCTCTTCCTCCGAGTATGTGCAGGCCTCAGACCACACACAGAGCTCACGGCATCTGCAACACACACACACACACACACACACACACACACACACACACATTTATAAAAACACACACTTCAGGAGGGCAGGTGTGGATGGATCTGTGTTTTGTGTGTTAGTGAATGTTGTGTGAGAACCTGTGTGGATGATCTATGGCTGCACTAAACGAACTCTACGCAGATTGAGCATGTGTGTGTTCACATGTGTGTGTGTTCACGTGTGTGTGTTCACATGTGTGTGTGTGTGTGTGTGTGTGTGTGTGTGTGTGTGTACGTTAATGGCAAAAGCAGTCTTGTCTGGTGCATTGTATTGAATCATTAGAGTATTTAGTTAAGTAAACCACACATCCTTCATGTGTGTGTCTTTGTGTGTGCGTGTGTCTTTGTGTGTGCGTGTGTGGGGCGAGAATTCCTGAGATAACCACAACCTCAAATCTCCCTGCTGTCCACCTTCTCATTCTGTCAATCATTATTCTGTTTGTCCAGATGGTAAAAAGATTTCCATTTCATTAATAGAACTGAATTAATCAAAGTTTTAAGGAATTTAAAAAAACAAAACAAAACAAAACAAAAAAAACTTAATCTATATTAATCTTTTATGTATTCAAAATGCTAGAAATCATGTCTAGTTTGCATTCTTTGTAGAAATGTCTTAGTAGAAATGCGCCGAAGCCATTCTAGCAAGAATTAATTATAGTTATATTTTTGGTGTGTTTATACCTTGCCTTTTATGGTTAGCTAAATATGAATTTCAATACAAAATTGATTGTATATAACAATAAAGTTTGGGATACACATACTGGATTTGCCAAAATTTGAATAGAATAAGTGTAAAATCATGGCTTATACCTGACCTTTGACCTGGGTGCTGTTATCCCATTGCCCATAGTTACAAATGACTCCGGCGTCTTCGCTATGGCGACAGTTGTGGCTTCCTATTGGCTGCTTGATGCAGTCGGCCAGCGAGCGCTCGGCACCTGTGCACTTCACGTTGTCGACATGAATAGGCCCGTGTCCTTCTCCAAAATACGCCATGACACGAGCTTTGGCCACACCGCTGCCGAAGATGAAATTTAAAAATGTAAAAGAAACTAAACAAATGAAAATAAAAATGCACTAGACCTGAAATGATGAACGTGTTACATATGATGTATGAATGAAGGTGTAACGTGTGGGAAAGAGAGGCAGACGTGAATGCGGATATGTGTATATCCAAGTATTGTAGTCTTTGTTAAGAGCGGGGGTCAATAAACATGTAGGCAAACTCATCACATCATCACAGAGAAATACATGTTAAAAAACGATAATAAAGAATAATACAGAAAGCGTCAGGGAATAAACTAGAAATGTCAAAGAATAAATAACCAAACTAATCAAGGTGAAACACAGAACAGGTGAACACAGTAGGATAATCAACCGACGAGAAAACCAAAACATAGGCAGAAGGACAAACATAAACAAAAGTACATGAAGAACGCAAAACAACAAACAGATGGCGTGTACAGAAATAAACAAGTCTGATATACGTTGACATTTCCAGTCAATAACTGGGAAACTAATAATAAATTCTCATACGAAATATATCTGAATGTCCTTTTGAATCTTTTTTTTCACATTGCTGTCATTTGTAGCACATGTGCTTGTTATCATTTCAGCTGATAAACTCACACACACACACATTTGGAACTTTGCGTAAGCGTCTATAACAGTAACATGGCAGCCCCGAGCTTCCCAATGTAGCGCTCTAACAGGGGGGACTGTGGGTCATCACAAAAGTGCATCAGTATTTTAATCCACCCTAATATCTAATATCTACAACCTGGCTGACCCCCGCATAAGGACTGTGTGTGTGTGTGTGTGTGTGTGTGTGTGTGTGTGTGTGTGTGTGTGTGTGTGTTAGCACTAACACAACCCAGTCCTCGTAAGGAGGTCGGTCAGGTTCCCTCTTTGCTAAATAATGAGTGTGTATGAGTGTGGGGATTAGATTAAATCTTATTATGACAAGGTGTGTGTGTGTGTGTGTGTGTGTGTGTGTGTGTGTGTGTAAATCCAACTTATCATTTTAATCATCTGAGTTTAATAAAAGCAGTCGTAGCCGAAGCTCTATAAAACCCCACATTTCACGTGGAAAGAAGAAAAACAATAAAATACTCTGTTCTCTCTCTGTCTCACACACACACATGGAGAGTCTCGGTAGTGATGTAATTCTTGTATGTATTCTTATGCTGTCCATATGGTTAACCTCTTAAACGTGTGTGTGTGTGTGTGTGTGTGTGTGTGTGTGTGTGTGTGTGTGTGTGTTTGTGTGAAGAAGACTTGGCCCTTCTCTGTCAGAATGGAAGTAAGAGCAGAAAAGTCCACTATCGAGCACTATCTCATGCAGCTTTTCAATGTAATATCTTCATATCAAGTGTACGCTTGCTAGACAGATGCGAAGTATTTGCGGATTTATTCGTAAAGCGTTTTTAAGACGCTTAATTAAAAATTAAGACAAATAAATCTGATCATTCAACAAAAGAAATGTAGGACGGGCCGGTCTGTCTGCGCAGAGCCGTAATCCGTAAACAAATGCCTCAGCTCATAGAAGATTTAGCGCTCACTTATTATTATTAATATGACATATTATTAAATATTTTTATTGACATATAAATGGATCAGAATATCTTCCACTTCTGCCTTTCAGCCTTTACCCTGATTAGTCATTTCGTGCTCCCTGCTGTCTGTGCACTTGACCTTTTATGGGGTTTTGTGGGCGTCACTAGATGCAAATGATCAACATACGCACGCAAGTACGACAAAAATCAGCGTTTCCGAAACCTTTGTAAATCCACAAAAGACAAATGAGGCCAATTAAACATATATTAGCAAGTATGGATATGAAAGTATAAAGTGTATCCTAACTAGTATGCATATTAAGTATTTACACTTATTATGCTAATTAGTGAACACTAGTTAGCATAGATATGAAATATTTACAGTATTTTCATTAAACTAGTAGAAATACTCAGTGTGTACACTTGTTAAATGTACATTATCTTGTATAGATACAAAGTAGTACACTTTATGTACTACTTTATGAAGTATGTACACTTTCTAAGTGTACGCGAGGAAGTATAGACACCTAGTTCATTTAGTTGTTTTACTGTGTTAAGAGTTGGTTGTTGATTGTTTTTTAAGAGTGTTACCTGTAGCCCAGCTGTCTACACGCCACTTCTGCATCCTCATCTGTCCATCCGTCGTCGCAGATCGTCCCCCATTGTCCGGCCACTAGAATTTCGATCCGTCCTTCTCTCTCATTCTCGCCGCCCACCAGTCGAACCGGTACACCTGAGACGTAATCACACACACACGCGATTGCGCAAACCGTAACAGACACTCTGAAGTTGTATGAGGTAGAGAGGGACTTTTGTAAAAGGATCTCAGGAGTATGAGCCGGAAAACCATATGCACATAATAAAACACAGATCATACATAAGCCAAAAAAATAGTACCTGTGATATGATGTTCATGTGTGTGTGAGTGAGTGAGTGTGTGTGAAAGAGAGAGAGAGAGAGAGAGAGAGAGAGAGAGAGATGTAACACAGTAGGGACAGTGGAAAACCACCTGGCAGTTAAACAGGAGTTTAAGGTTTCTAGTCATGGAACGGCTGCCTTTTCTCATATATATGCCCCCCCCCCCCTCTCTCCCTCTCTCTCACACACACACACACACACACACACACCATGGACTACAGAGTCCATATGTAGCGTCTGTGATCACAACTTGGCCTCTTTTGAGAGGCCAAGTTGTGATCACAGACGCTGCATATCAGTCTAATGAACATCCTGTTGAATTAACTACATCAGTCTAACGAACGTCCTGTTGAATTAACCCTACATCATAAATTGTTACACACCAATGCACACACAACAACCCACGCACACGTACACACACACACACACATTTATAGCACATGACCTCCATCATTCAGCAAGTGAGTTTCTGAGCAAAACCACGTATTCCCAATTAGCTGCTGGTTTGGCTTTGAATATAAACTTACACACAGTGGTTCATATCGGCTTACACACAGCTGATGTCAGAGTCGTTTTCATGATTGATTGCCAAAAAGAACAAAAATGAGGGAAAGAAAAGTCTGTAACCCTGGGCAGTGGCCTCCTGCAACAGGCTACAGTTATTCCCAAACGCCATTGCAGTTTCCTCACATCAGTCATTATCCTTTCCCCATGTCTCATAAGCGGAAAGAAACACGAACGTTTATGGCTGTAAGCCTTAAACATATAAGACAGAGTGACATACAATGTTAAGTATTTAAGTTTATTAACCCTTTAAAATACAAACCTATTTTTTAACAATTATTCCTTTAATACTAGGCTTCAAATGATGCCTGAACATTAGAGATCAAATATTAAATGAATGCTAAGTGAATGCAAACACACATACGACTAGGAGGTGCAGTATTTTTGATTAGTTTTTTTAAATAGAAAACTTGCCAGGTATCTGATGGAGACTAGAGGTGCGCACTGAGACTGGGATCCCACAGGACATGGGAGATTTTTACTTTCATGCAGGCACAAGTGAGTAGTCAGAGCATACGGTGCTACGAGATGCATTTACAGCATCCTTAGTAAGTGCCTGGTCAAGGCCCTGTTGGATTAAATTAGGCTGCTAGTTTGTCTTTTGGGAACAGAACCAACTAAATTTGTTAGGAAATATCACAAGCAGGTACAAACAAAATTAATGTCTGCGTGAGTGGGATTACAACGACAGTCCCGGACATATGGCTAAATGAGAACAACTGTAACTCGAGTGATGTAGCTGAGGTCGAGGAACTGTCAGAGCCAATGGGATAGTGGCGGCGTCCATATTTCATTTCAGGCCACACCCACTCTGGATTTAAATCGTTAAACAGAAAACTATTACTAAGTAAGAGTCCCAGAACTAAAAAAAAAAAAAAAAAACTCTTTCCATGTTGCTGATACAAGTGAGAGCTTCAAAAACGACACAATTTCCAACTTTGGCTTACATTTCTATTTACAAAATGATTATATCCCTATCATGTTCCAAACTTTATAGTTTTGCCTACTTTGTCCCTTTTGGCTTTCCACTTCACTTATACTGTCCATGCTTTCTGTTCTTGTTATCCTTGTCCTGTTAGCTGATTAGCAGCACCTGTTCCTTGTTTCTCCTAACTCATATTGATGATGTTGTAAGGGCTAAAAGTAGGTGAAGCATGTTCACAGCTACTTTTCTTAGCCAGTAAAACGAAAAATACTACTGTGCCAACAAGAGATGATATTTATTACCCTGTGTGTGTGTGTGTGTGTGTGTGTGTGTGTGTGTGGTAGCGTAAACTGGATTTTATAACCAAAGGAGGTCTTTAGTGAGATGCATACTAAACACCAATACAAAGCAGCAAGGGGTAGGGAGCTGAGCGTGGAGAAAAAGAAATCTGGAGGCAAAATGTGTAAGGGGTATTTTGGTGCATATTAAAAAGGCAGAGAAAATGTGTGTGTGTGTGTGTGTGTGTGTGTGTGTGTGTGTGTGTGTGTGTGAGTCTGAAAATGGAAAACAGAGGGAAACAATACATCAATGTGTTTAGAGTATTTAGAGGATCTTCTGCTGCTTCAAAATCCCATCTCCTTTTTCCAAAGCAATAAAACTCAATATGCCAAAGATCACAGAAAGAGTGAACACAGCAGGATACACACACACACACACACACACACACACACACACACACAAAGAGCCAGCCCATCTGTACAGAACATAGCTCTTGGCTCTTGTGTGGTGAAGAAGCCCAAGGCTATATATTTATAACTACTGTTATTGTCCTCACATGCTATGCTATCACATGCTATGCTAACTCTGGACTAAGGGATAAAGTCAGCTAATATTACCCACATCTATTAAAATTAATGTACCCTACGTTAGCAATAGTTAGCCTAGTCAGTGTTTTGTTTAGATAGCTAAGCTGTGAGTCAAGATACTTGATAGCTAACATTTCAAACCATTTCAAAACGGTTTAAACTAAAGATAACAGCGTGACACTGGAACGATATGAAATGAAATTGTTTCTTATATACTTCTCGATTCTTTTTTTGTTTGGTGGTGTCGCATTTTTAAGTAAGGTGTAAGCTATTTTGTTCGATCAATCATGCTAATGTTACAGAGCGATGCTGCTCAAGTTAGCTCATGCTAGCTCGCTAACTGAGCTTGCTAAATCAGTGTTTAGGCTATTCCTCTTGAAAAAATAGAAATTTCTTTCGTTCTAGGAGTTTCTTAATGGAAATTGGACACCTACAATAGAAAGGGATTTTCACTAATCATTTCACAGGATGAGTTAAAGATTTTAATTTTTTTTTTTTACTGATCTACTGAACTAATAAAATATTTGCCAGTTCTGTCTAGACGACTATGAGCGCTGTATTTCCATGCTTTCCTGACTCCTGTCTGGCCATAAAACCTCATTTTATTACCATAATATAATCTTCAGAGACCACCAGACTCAATTTTAATCCCATAAAAGATATCAAATCAATCAAGTTTGCAATTCTTAAGACCCTTTGATGACACATTGGCAATTATAGCATTCTACCCCCACATGGAAAACCCAAAATGTCATTATTATTAGCTATGAACTATCATTAACTTTTATAACTAGGTAGTAATAGGTGAAAGTACAATAATAACAATAAGATGGTGTGTGTATATTTATACACACACACACACACACACACACACACACACACACACACTTGTTCCCCCCAGGGTAGCCTGTGTGTGGAGGTGTTGTTTCAGGTAAAATCATCAGCTCTTTATGGAGAGCGTTGAACGACAGCTGGAGCTGTTAAAACAGTCTCACTTGGCTGCCAGCTGATGTTTCATTTCCCCTGAAGACTTTTAATGTTAAAGCACTTTCAAAGCAGCTTGAGATCGACTCGTTCTCACACTCCTCAGGATCAAACACACACTCGTTACAAAGGGGAAATCAACTAATTACCTAATATTTAGCCATGTAAGAAAATTAGCATATGTTTAACCATGTAATAAAATCTAATGTTTGGCCATGTACTAAAGCCAAACGTAAAATTTGCTAATATGTACAGAACACAGAAGAATAAAATCCTAATGGTCATTTGTGTAATAAAATGCTAACTAATGCTTAACTGGTCTCTCTCGCTCCAGTTATCTCCATGGTGACAAAAGTGATTCCTATGGAAAGTGGCCATGTGGATCAGCAGGAACGTAGTGCATTAGAAATTGGGGTTTATAGCATGGAATAAGTGCAAGTGTGTGTGTGTGTGTGTGTGTGGTCATACTGGTAGGGACTCCATGTCCGGTGCGTAGGGTGCTGCAGACTATAGCCACGTCCTCGGTGTGTTTGCAGTCGTGTCGAAGCCACTCTCTCTTGGCGCAGTGTGTGAGTGTAGGCTCTTTCCCTGTACAGCTCACATCGTCCAATAAAATCGGGCCTGATGGCACGCCAAAACGCTCCGGGTTCACGCTCTGACCTGACCTGTGTGCAGAATACACACACACATTTCCATATCAATACATGATGCTTCATCGTGATGCTTCATCACTGTGTGAACAGAGTGTGATGTCACTGTGTACTGTGTACTGTGAGGTTTTAAATATGGTACGAGGTTTTAAGGAGAATGTAAGCCTAATTTAAAAAAAAAAACATTTAAAGTAACATAAATTAGCCTTGATTCTGTCGTCTAACTTTAAACTGCTGACAGGTGAAGTGATCAACATTGATTTTCTCAGTACAGTGGCACCTGTCAAAGGGGTGGGATGTATTAGGCAGCAAGTGAACAGTAAGAGCTCAAAGTTGATGTGTTGCAAGCAGGAAAAATGGGCAAGCCATGAAGGGGGGTACTTGGTTTGCAACAATGTTTAAGTAGGTGGACCTAAGGTTTCCCAGCAGATCATTGCCCAGAGCTTAACACTGCCTCCACCAGCTTGCCTTCTTCCCATTATAATGGTGCCATTTCTTCCCAGGTAAGCGATGCACACGCACCCGGCTGTCCACGTGATGTAAAAGAAAACGTGATTCATCAGACCAGGCCACCTTCTTCCATTGCGCCATGATCCGGTTCTGATGTTCACGTGCCCATTGTAGGAGGTTTAGGTGGTGGACAGGGGTCAGCAAGGGCACTCTGACTGGTCTGCGGCTATTCAGCACCATACGCAGCAAGCTGTGTGTGTGTGTGTGTGTGTGAGTGTAGGTCTGTAATGCTGTATGTCTGTCTATGGGATTACAGTATGTAATTCTACTTCCTGTAGATCTGTATTCTTATATTCTGTTTTTTTTTTCTCCAACAGCTTACATCTCATTTTAAATTTTATTTTATTCTTGAATATTATCGATTGAGTAAAGATTGTGTGTGTGTGTGTGTGTGTGTGTGTGTGTGTGTGTGTGTGTGTGTGTGTTACCTGTAGCCCAGTTGTCTGCAGACGACCTGTGTGTTGATGCTTGTCCAGCCATCATCACACACTGTTCCCCAGCGGCCTTGATAGTGAACCTCCAGCCTTCCCTCGAATCCCCCTGCTCCACCCATCAAGCGCACCGATCCATCTGAGACGCAAAGACAAGTGTGTATGTGAGTGTGCATGTGACTTTGTGTGTGTGCGTGTGTGTGTGTGTGTGTGTGTGTATTTATACCTGTAAGTGGTGTACAGGACACTCCGGCGTCCTCAGTGTGATCACAGTTGTGTTCTCCCCAGGCTGTCTTCGGACACTGCTCTATAGAGAGCTCATTTCCTGTACAGCTCACTTCATCCAGCAACACACGGCCCACACCGGCGCCGAAATACGCCCCGACCCAGGCTTTAGCCGTGCCGCTACACACACACACACACACACACACACATACACAAGCACACATACACACAAATACATACTGATAAACACAGTGATAAACATGCACAGTTCTATAAACACACAAAAATGAGGTCACATAAACACGTGTACACAGAGAAGAGATCGACAAATCCACACAGAGATACACACCACATGATGGAGATGAACACACACATAGATACGCACACACATCTTTGTGCTACAGATGATGAATGTAAAAGCGCACAGGCGTAGCCGCCCATGTTAATGCTTCTCCACGTTAGGGTCATCAGTCACAATTAGGCCGAGAGAAGCTGAAACAATGAGGCTCTGTCTTTCACACAGACCACACACTCTGTCTCTCTCGCTCTCTCTCTCTCCCTGTCTCACTCCCTTCTTCCCTCAGTCTTTCATTCCAGTCCTCCTTCTTTCACGCTCGCTAAATCTCTGCTCTCTAAATCGCCCACTCTTACTTCCTCCACCCTGTCTCACGCTCTCTCTATCTCTCAATCTCTCTCTGTCTCTCTCTATCTCTCAATCTCTCTCTGTCTCTCTCTATCTATTGTGAACTCCAGAATTATTGGCACACTTGGAAAATGACCAACAATAAATGACACCCAATATGTAACATTTTCAGCTTAAACTAATAGAACAACTGTATAGTTTTATTTAAACATACTTTTTTTTTTCTCTTATTTCGGTTCCTACAAAAATATTCTTTAGGAGTGTGAATAATTTCATGGCATATCTTTTATATAATATTATTTTTTCTACTAAACACGAGTTTATGAGAACTTGTTTTAAGGAAGGTGACTGCTTTTATTTCTTGTTTAAGCGGAAGATTTCGAGCATTATTTTCGTCTATTGACTCATTTTGTCTGATTTTCATAAAGGGTGCCAATAATTATGGTGCTCACTGTGTCTCTCTATACATCTCACATACGGTTGCGCTCTCTCTCTTTTACATTACACACTAGGCTTGTGATTAACAAACTTCCCATAAAAATTTTTGAAATGTTTTCTCTCTCTCTCTCTCTCTCTCACACACACACACACACACACACACACACCCCTCTCGCAGATACTTTTCCACAGGCCCCTGGTGTCTTACTAAATCACGGGTTTGTTCGACCAAGACAATGTCTGGCCTAATTAACTCTGTGTGTGTGTGTGAACTCTGTGTGTGTGTGTGTGTGAACTCTGTGTGTGTGTGTGTGTGTGTGTGTGTGTGTGTGTGTGTGTGTTACCCCAGGCCCAGCTGTCTGCACACCACCTCAGCGTCATTATTGTCCCACTGGTCATCACACACTGTGCCCCACTGACCCGCGTGATACACTTCCACTCGACCTTCGTATGCAGTCGCTCCTCCAGAAAGACGCACTGGCACGAACGACACAGCTATACACACACACACACACACACACACACATTTTATATATTATTGTATAGTATGTGTGTGCATGTGTACTGTATGTGTGGGCTTTTTTATATCTTAGGGGACCAAATGTCCCCACAAGGATATAAATACCTGACACTTTGTGTGTGTGTGTGTGTGTGTGTGTGTGTGTGTGTGTGTGTGTGTGTGTGTACCCTCCACTGGAATGCAGGTGACAGCAGCGGCCTGTTGGTTAGCACACTCTCCTCCGTTCCAAACCGATCGAGGACACTGCAGCAAGTCGGCTTCGTCCCCGTTGCACCCTATCGTCCTCCAGTGCACTACAGCCAGAGGCAGCCTAGACAGGGAGCTCACACGGGCTCGCGCTTTATATCTAAGAAAAGATGGAGTGAAAGAAAAAGGGAGGATAAGCGCTTAAATAGATAGATTAGAGTTCAATGTTCTAGATTAATGTATTGTTTCTGACAGCGACTCTGAATGTATTAAAAATCATATTTAATATCCGTTAATACACTGTGTTGAAAAACATTTTTTAAACGTAATTGTTTACGTTTATGTAACATTTTTGGAAGGAGTCTCCAGTGTCAGCACATTGTGTAAAGTACATAACTTCACAATTGTGTATCTTTAAGATGCCCAACATACGAAAATCTTCAGGACAGAGGATTTTATAGTTTGTGTTTTTTTTTTTAGTAAAATGACAAGCTGCGTTTTTTAATTTATTTTTGTCTTAATAACTTCACACGAGAGAAAAAGAGATGTTGGTGAGTGAACAATAGCTACTAGTAGCTACTTTATAGCTACTATAACGTAAGTGATAACGGGAACTAACTTATTTCCTCTGTTGCTCTTATTCACAAATTTAGGAATTATCTGGTGTGGAGACGTACTTTAAATTGCATCTTGTCAGAGAAATCTGTTGCTCTTATTCATACCCCCATCTCTGCACACACCTGCCAGGAGGATCCTCAAGTGTGTGTGTGTGTGTGTGTGTGTGTGTGTGTGTGTTTATCAATTACCATACATTAGAATTTGTATTGCTATACATGTATTAAATCAAAACAGATCGTTTGGTCAATGAGACATCATAGAACATGGGGATTAACATTGTATTACATGCTGTAACACTGTAGAATGACACCTAAAGAATAAGATGCTTATGAAGAACATCTGCACCATTATTTCACCAGTTTCAATCCAGTTAAGTACAATAACGAGAGTGTGTGAGTGCTCCTGCTCTCCACTTCACATGTATTATTAATCAACCTGACTGGAAAAGCACCATTCATTATTTACAAAGGACAAATGATTTGATGAGGTCACAGGATTGATCGTGTGTGTGTGTGTGTGTGTGTGTGTGTGTGTGTGTGTACCAACTTGTAACTGTCACTCTCGCATTAGACAGCACCTCCAGCTTATCACACTCATAAATGACCTCAGGGTCATCTGGCTTTCAGTAAGAAAATGACGTGTGTGTGTGTGTGTGTGTGTGTGTGTGTGTGTGTGTGTGTGTGTGTGTGTGTGTGTGCACGAGGGATGTCTCGCTAATCTTGTGCTGGATAGGTGTGAAAATGACCTCTGACCTTTCCAGAGACAGCATGACATTACTAGGTCAAAAAGAGCAAGGCTACAAAAAGATTGCTGTGAGTGGAGTAAAAGTCCTTCAGAAATATACTGAATACTTTTAAACCTTTTTAACACATAACATATTATATCATATAGATACTATAAATATATAAAATACATACGTACATTTAATAATGGTAATATTATTATTTATGATTCTGAGAACAGACAGGTGTGGACAAATGTTTATAAGAGTATGTTTATGAACGTATGTTTATGAGAGTATATTAATGTCAGTATGTTTATGAGAGTATGTTTATGTGAGTATATTAATAAGAGTCTAGTAATGAGAGTATGTTTATGAGAGTATATTAATGAGAGTATGTTTATGAGAGTATATTAATGAGAGTATATTAATGAGAGTATGTTTATGAGAGTATATTAATGAGAGTATGTTTATGAGAGTATATTAATGAGAGTATGTTTCTGAGAGTATATTAATGAGAGTATATTAATGTCAGTATGTTTATGAGAGTATATTAATGAGAGTATGTTCATAAGAGTATATTAATGACAGT
>CM074972.1:10710457-10762957 GCA_037577455.1 Pangasius macronema
TGACTCAGTTCTGGATCAATGCTGCCATCTGGTGCAGTTGCACAGTACAGAAGCCTCTGCATGTGGTGTGCAGGTTCTCAGCTCTGGTCAGGGAGAACATTGGGTCCAGGGCTAGGAACATGTGATGTCTACTGAAGTGCAGTAATGCGGTGTGCTTTTGATCACAACAACAACAACAATAATAATAATAATAATAATAATTCTGTAATTACTACTAGTAGTTCTCCTCCTCCTCTTACTACTACTTCATATTCCTCCTCTTACTCCTCTTCTTACTCCGCCTCCCACTCCTCTTCCTTTTACTACTCCTCCCCTTACTCCTCCTCCTCCAACTAGTCCTCTTCCTCCTTCTCCACCTCCTCTTACTCCTTCTTTTCCTCTGCCTCCTACTCCTCCTCTTACTACTTCTTCTTACTCCTCCTCTTACTCCTACTTCTCCTCCTCCTCCTCTTACTACTCCTCTTCTTACTACTACTTCTTACTCCTCCTCTTACCCCGCCTCCTCCTCCTCCTCTTACTCTGCCTCCTACTCCCCCTCCTCTTACTCCTCCTCTTACTCCTTTTCCTCTTCCTCCTCCTTTTCCTCCACCTCCTACTCCTCTTACTACTACTTCTTACTCCTCCTCTTACTCCTCCTCCTCCTACTGAACTCCCAGGTGGGAGCCGTGGTGTAAGAGGATCTGCTGTGAGCCTGTAAGAAGTCAGAGCTGTGTGGTAGACAGGAGTCCCTTGTTAGAGACTAATCCAGGTCCTGTACCGCCCATGGAGTTCTTTACTGTTTTCTTTTTTAGCACACAGCTGTTCATCTCCCAATGACGCACAATTGCACACTCATTTTGTATACACAGACTACAGGAAAACCTGTGTATTCTTCATTTAAATTTTCATTTTATACTGGTTGATAAAAAAAAACAATAGTACAAATAATATATTTAAATATTGTTTTATATCTCAAATATTGTTAAATATTGTTTTATATCTTATTCAAAATAAGAAAATAACGTTTGCATTTGTCCGTATAACCGTGACGTCTTTGCGCATGCGCGGCGATTTGACTGCGCAGTAACGAGTTAACGCATGCGCAGTGCAAATCAGTTGTGGAGGCGGAGGGGAGAAGAGGGGAGGGGGCGCTGAAAAGGTAACCACCCCAAGGAGGAAGGAGAAGAAGAGTGTAGCGAGTGACGTCAAATCAACATGGCTGCGCACTCCGTGAACAGTAAGTAAAGTACTCCTCTGTTTTCAAATTAATCTATAGCAGTAGATCAGTTAGCATGCAGACACAGTACTTGGTTAAATCTACAACACTGAGTATATTAATTGGTATTTTGTGAAGGTAAAATAATCAGCATTATTGCGATCACTCATATCACTAATGTTAGCTGGTTAGCTTGTTGCTAATGCTACTCATAACAGCAACAATAGGCACTCAAGGTCTGGACTGTAAGTGTAATATTGTGTGTGTTTTAAATTTAAATCCTGCAGTCAGCGCAGGCAGTGAGGTGACTCTGATCCTGGACCCAGAGAAGAGCACGTTTCTCGGTAATGCTCCTCTGTACCAGTCAGCTGATGATCCCACTTCATTCTACCTTGATGAAGCCCTGACTGTCAGAGTGAACTTGTATACTGCTGGTGAGTTCAAATCTATATCAGGGTACATGGTTAGCACGTCTGCCTCATCCCTCCAGAGTTGGGGGTTTCTAGCCTCCACCCTGTGTGTGCGGAGTTTGCAAGTTCTCCCCATGTTTTGGGGGTTTCCTCCAGGTACTCAGGTTTCCTCCTCCAGTCCAAAGACATGCGTTGTGTGCTGATTGGTATCTCTAAATTGTCCGTAGTGAGTGAGTGAGTGAGTGAGTGTGTGTGTGATTGTGCCCTATAATGGTTTGGCACCCCATCCAGGGTGTCCCGCACCTTGTGCCCCAAGTCCCCTGGGACAGGCTCCAGGCTCTCTGCAACCCTGTGTAGGATAAACGGTACAGAAGATGGATGGATGGATGGATTCTCTCTTTTTTCTTTCCTGAACAAATATGCAGCATGACCAAAGCATTCGTTTTATATGCAAAACGCACTACAACTAAAACACCATGAATGAATATATGTCTCAAGGGTTTGTTTTTGTTCTGTATCTACTTGCCTGGTATACGGTAGCAAATTGCTGTTAATTTGATATACATGAGTTACATAGCCAAAAGTATGTGGACACCTGAACATCACACCCATATCTGTTGGAAGCACACGGTTGTACAGATTGTCCTTGTATGCTGTAGCATTACAGTTTCTCTTCACTGGAACTAAGAGGGCCAAACATGTTCCAGCATGACAGTGCTCTTGTGTGCAAAGCGAGCTTCATGAAGACATGGTGTGTGAAGGTTGAAGGTGGAAGAACTCGAGTGTCCTGCACAGAGCCCTGACCTCAACCCCACTGAACACCTTTGGGATGAACTGGAACACTGTCTGCACCCCAGACCTCCTCACCAACATCAGTGCCTGACCTCACTAATGCTCTTGTAGCTGAATGAACACACATCCCCACAGCCATGCCCCAAAATCTAGTGGAAAGCCTTCCCAGAAGAGTGGAGGTTATTATAAGAACAAATTTGGAATGGGATGTTCAGCAAGCACATATGGCTCTGTTGGTCAGGTGTCCACAAACTTTGGTCATATAGCGTAGAAACTGATACAGGAAAAACTCTTCCTGTAATAGGAAAGACTGTAATAGTATTTTGTTGTTACCTTGTGACGATATGTCAGATCAGCAGGGTCTGGATTAAAGTTGTCGTTGTATATCTCTGATTGTTTTACTCTTATAGTAACCAAGGAAGAAGATAAAGTGTACGTCGTGGATGCTGCACCCCTGCCACAAAATGAATCTTTTAATAAAGAGCAAACCCTCTTTCTGATCGATTTGATGCGCCAGCAGTTGGAGGCAGATGGCGAAAGTCTCCTTCGAGCCTTAAAGGAGCTGAATCCACGAATAAAGTCGGGTAAAAGCCGCAAGAAACATATGTGGAGGGAGATGGCTACTAGACTCTCCAAACACTTTAGGCAGGTCTTCCATCCTGATCATGTGGCGAGAAAATGGTACACTCTTGAAAATGAATACAAAAAGGCGAAAGACGATAATAGAACAGCTGGTCAAGAAGCCGTGACATTCCAGTTTTTTAGTGAGATGGAAGAGCTGTTGGGTGGGCATCATGACGTGGAATTTCCTGTCGTTGGCACAGTGAAAGGCGTAGAGGTGCGCAGGCCAAAGGCATTGAACATGGACGGTGGAAGAGACTCGCCTGCGACAGCGCACACAGGATCGGCTACGCCAGCAGCAACTCCAACGGCTTCAGCGACACCCACACGAGCTCCTTCGCTCAAACGGAGGAGAACAGATGAGCACTATTTGGCTCTTCTGGACTTTTTAAAGGAATCTACGGCAGCTCGTCAGCGGCGCCACGAGGAAACTCTGGCCCAGATAAAATCTGCTCAGGATGGGTTTGAGGCTCTAATGAACAGATTCCTGGACAAAATTTGACATTCTCTGTGCGTCCACAACACACAAACTGAACATTCAGCTCTGTTATTATCTTTTTTGGGGCGTGTTTTCTTGCTCATCTTGTGTATAATGTAATATATGACTGACTGGACGATGTAAAAAATGTTTAATACCGATTTAGTTATTATTTTTTGGTGCAAAAATCTACTCCACATTTCAATTCTTGACCCCATTCTGAAAACCTGAAGTAAAGGAATTTACAAACTGCAGAGTGTGTCGTATTTCACTGTGATGATGATTTTCTGTTTCAATGGAAACAAGGTTTTGTTGTTTTACAGTGACAAGATGTTATTGCTAGTTTAGAATTTACTTCTCTGCAACTAAAACTGAAAACATTGTGAAAACAGGAAAATCCTTTAATAATCAAAATAGTAAAAACATAAGCAAATAAGATTCATAAGCAAGCCAAAGGAATGAATGTCGCTTGCACATTTATACTTAACACTCTTACATACAGTGGAGAGCAAAAGTCTGTACACCCCTGTTATAAATTGAAACCAGGATAAATCATGTTTTCAGGAAGCAGTCCTTTTTTTTCCACCTTTAATCTGATATGGCAATATGAGTGAAAAACAAATGAAAAGGTTTCATTGAGGGGGAAAAAAACCTGTATAAGCAATAACCTGGTTGCATAAGTATGCACACCCCTTACTAATACTTAGCACCTTTTGCTTGCAAATATTGTATTGTGTTTTGGGTAAGAGTCTACAAACTCTTGATTTAGCATGTTTATTCCACTCTTCCACTTTCATTTTCATTATATATATTTTTTAAATGCTCCAATTCGATCAAAATGAGAGCCAATCTTTTGTGCAGCCCTCTTCAGACTTCAGTCGCGGCCTGGTTGCGTCATCAGGCGTCGACCCGCGGAAGCCGGGGCAAGCGATGACGCAGAACACATGCGACTGCCGTGGCTTGTTGCTTTTGAATGGGCTTGCTTGCATTTTTCCTGGCGAAATAATCGGTTTATTCGGTGATAAACACGCGAAATGGACAGTCGGTTGCAGGAAATCCGTGAGAGGCAGAAGCTAAGACGACAACTTCTTGCACAACAGGTAAAGATGTGAAACTAACTAATTATTCTAGCGGCAAGTTTTCTTTTCTCCCTTTTTTTGTTCTCCAGAAAGCATGCTGTCTTTCTAGAGACACTTGGAGAGTTCCTATAAGCTCCAGCACAAATATAAACGAGTATACACACACACACATACACACGCAACGCACACACGCACTGTATGTATGTATGTATGTATGTATGTATGTATGCATGTATGCATGTATGAACGCACTGTGTGTGTATGTGTATATATCCTATACTAGATACTATTGTGTGTAGTGTATAAACAGGGGGTGTGTATACATATACATACACCAAAAACATACGCCTCGAAGTGTGTAAAATATTTTAACAATTAAATAATAATAATAATAAAATTGCATTGTGTTTTTTATTTACTTAAATTACTGCCCTGAATAAGCTGTTTCACATTGCAGAAGTTTACATATAGTCCACAAGACACAATAATGACTAAATTTACACAAATGAACCAGTTCAAAAGTTTACATGCACTTGATTCTTAATACTGTGTGTGTTACCTGGATGATCAACGACTGTGTTTATGTTTTGTGATAGTTGTTCATGAGTCCCCTGTTTGTCCTGAGCAGTTAAACGGCCCACTGTTCTTCAGAAAAATTCTCCAGGTCCTGCACATTCTTTACTTTTCCAGCATCTTTTGCATATTTGACCCCTTTCCATAGCAGCTATATGATGTTGAAATCCATCTTTTCACACTGAGGACAGTTGAGGGACTCGTACACAACTATTACAAAAGGTGCAAACATTCACTGATGCTCAAGATGGCACCACGATACGTTAGGATCCAGGGGGTGTAAACTTTTGAACAGGATGATCAGTGTAAATTGTTATTTTATTTTGTATTTATTCTGCAAGGTGTATGCAAACTTATGACCCCAACTGTGTATATGTATGTGTATGTATACATTGTGTATGTATATATACTATACTATATAGATACTATAGTGTGTATTTTATATTAGTGTATAGTGTGTATTGTGTTTACGTGGTGAAATGGTGATGCAGCTGTTCTACATGTTAAAGTTAGAAATTCTGGGCTTCTGTAGTGATTACTGCATCTTCTGCAGTAAGTAGTGTGAATAGTCTGCTTGTGCATTGTGTTAATAGTGCAGTATTATTGTATGATATAGTATAGGGCAAATCTACCTCAAATCACCAGAATTAAAATAAAAAAAGTTACTTACTAACTATCTCAGATTTGCTTCATGCTTTCTGGAAATAATGTCAGCATTCCAAATAAATAGTGTGCAGATTTTCCGGCTTGTATCTGCATTAGTTTTTGAGATATAAGTCTTTAAAAAGAGGACATGGCCCCGATTTTACTTGAAAAACTAGAGCTACAAAAAAGTTAGCATGTTCCATAAGTCATTACTTTTGAGCCATTCATGCCAGATGCATGAAATTCTCAGGGATTGTTGTCTACTATAAGATATATTTAACTTCTAAAATAGAAAGTCCACAGTTGCATATTTGCCAATTTATTGCCTGCTGAATATTACTAAAAAAATGTGGTTGGAGCAAATTTGTCGCTCTATATCTCCATATTAAAGTATGTCAGATCTTTAAAATTTTCATATCTAATACTCATGTTGTAGTTCTTTCTTAGCAACTAGGTGTATGTCTGAATGAACTGAAACATTTTAATTTATGAGGTGTTGAAAATGGGGGAAAAAATCATTTCACACCTATAATTCAGATACATGTTACTCACGTATAACAAGGTCTACCATGAAAAGAATTATATCACATGAAAGATCAAGTTTTAATTAGCAGATGCACAAAACAGGAAGTTGGGGTCTCAAACAAACTATATAGTATACAGTATATACACTATTCAATTCCATTATTTGTATAGCACAATTTGCCACCATCAGAAAGCAACTTTACAGAAATTCAGATAAAGGAAAAACATCCTGAGACAACATGAGAAAGAAAACTTGAGAGGATCCAGACTCAAACGGGAACCGTTTATCTTCTGGGTGACCCCGGATAGTGCGATTATAAATCAGTATACAGGTATAGAAGAGTAAAGAGAAATGAGTGTGCTGAAAGGATGTTCAGTATGAGCAGATTATAAATAAGAGTACTGGGATGAGCACAGGACAGTCTTAATGATTACAGCAGCAGCTATTGTAGAAACCTACAATATACAGGTGATATTATCCACTGGAGCAAGGGTGAGACCTGGATGTAAATTGTTTTTTTGAAGTAATCTTTAGGGTCTCAAGGTGGGACGATGCACAGCAGTAGGAAAAGTGCTGAAGTAGAGATTTAGGATGAATAAGGCAGAAGAAGAGGAGCCATAATACTCATACTGGGAGTAGGATGCAATTTAATAGTCATATGAAAGATATAGTAGGGCTGTTGTGAATATACACTGTATAAATTTCCACTTTGCAGCTGGGAGCAGAAAGTGCAGACACCATTGGTGCTGTTCTCCACAGCAAACAGGAGCAAAAAGAGATCGAGGAGACGAGAGAGACATGCAGGTATTTATGCATAGATATTTTTTTTTCTTTCATATTTATACATCCACTCATGCATTCTCTTGAGCTTCATATCAACCGTATCAACATTTAGATACAGCACTTAAAAAAAATGTTTATTAGTCTTCGATTGTGTTTTCAGATACGTTGTTGCCATAGAAACGACAATGAATTAGAACAAGCCAGAACCCAAGTCAGAGCTTCTGTTATATTATATATTCATTATTCTTGGCTTTGTGGCTCTGCAGATCGTCGTTCGACACGACAGTGACCGGCTCCAAGAGGAAATGCCAGAATGAGGGCGAGGACGCCGATGAGGACGTCGAGGAGCAGAGAGTGAGTCGCACTGATCTCAGACCAGATGAAAGTGGTTGTATTTGGTAACACCACGGTAACAGATGTGGGATGTGTTACAGGAGGACGCAGAGCCTCAGCAGCAGGAGGACAGCGGTCCATTCGAAGAGGTCTACAAGGACTCCAGCACGTTCCTAAAGGTGGGGTTAGGTTTATAATCACTGAAAATCAATATTCCAGTGGCTTTAGATACTTATAGCTTTTGGTCTAGAAGCATGCAAGTGAAAACTAAATCAAAACAGATTTAATATGAGAATATGAATATGAGGCGGCCATCTTAAGAGGGCGTTGTAGTAGTAGTAGTAGTAGTAGTAGTAGTAGTAGTTGTTGTTGTTGTTGGACAAAGCGGTGTCTACATTGTACTCGAGATGTATTACTGGTTTACATTTTATAAACCGATATATGTGCCGGTATGTTATACTGTCAGCTCCAGAATTATTGGCACCCTCGGTAAAAAGGTTATGTACAATGTTTGCAGTTAATTAGCTTCATATCACGCTGCAAACATTTAATTGAAGTAAATTTATACTACAAAAAAATATAAATATACACTGTGTTACATTTATACACTATGCCTAAACATTCTTATGAACAAAATCTAACTGATGCATTATGACAAGCTGCAGAAGTCTTATTAGCTGCATAGGGGAGAAAAAAGACATTGATTATTTTTATATATAGCTGATACAAAAGTGATGAGCTTTAATTGCAACGTTAAATGTAACTATAATTGCCAAAAGAGACGTGTGTTTGTTTGATACGTAGAAAGTTTTGAGTGCTGACAAATCGCTGTGGTGTAAAAAGAATAAAACGCTTTGGCGCAAGTAATTTGTAATCAGAATTCTTGTTCAGATTGGGTTCTGTGTAACCATCCTCTCCATTTAAATCATGATCTTGAAGTTTTTTTTTTCTAATTCTTGTCTTTTATTACACTGATTAGGGGACGCAGAGTCTGAACCCTCATAACGACTACTGCCAGCATTTTGTGGACACGGGACATCGACCGCAGAACTTCATCCGAGACGTGGGTGAGTGTCTTCTCTTCTCTACTACGAAAGTTCTTATCAGGTTTTTAGTTCAAAATGAACACAACTGGAAGTGTACGATATTGTTAACAATTGCTTAATAGAGCAAGAGAGGACAAAAAAGAGAGAAATGTAAGACAAGAAAGCTGAAATATCTGTTGACGGACAGTATACGAGTTAGCAAGCTAATTAGTTATAACAACCTGTAAAGTCTGAGGAAAATGTCAAGCTTTTTTTTTTTAAATATATAATAAACATAATGGATTATTTTTGCTGTCTTGTGTTACAGGTTTGGCCGACCGATTCGAGGAGTACCCCAAACTCCGAGAGCTCATCCGGCTCAAAGACGAGCTCATCTCCGCTACAAACACACCACCCATGTAAGCACAGGACGCTATTTATAAAATAACATCAGTGTTTAACATAATTTCGTTTTCCAAGACAGCCACGTGATAATATATTTATATTGTGTGTGTGTGCGTTCGCGTGGATGTTGTCAGGTACCTGCAGGCCGATCTGGAGAACTTTGATCTGAGGGATCTGAAGTGTAAATTTGACGTGATCCTGCTGGAGCCTCCGTTAGAAGAATATTACCGAGAATCAGGCATCATTGCCAGCGAACGCTTCTGGACCTGGGATGATGTGAGTCTTTTAGAGTTTATCTGTTTCTGTATTATAAACCTGTAATTAATTATTTGAGTTAACGCCGCAGTTACGGAAAAGTAATCAGCATCTCCTGAAGAATCAGATTCGAGAAATCGGACACTGTGTATCTCTGTCTCTGTCTCTCTGTCCTAGATCATGAAGCTGGAGATTGATGAGATCTCAGCGCTGCGTTCTTTTGTCTTTCTCTGGTGCGGCTCAGGGGAGGGGCTCGATCTGGGCAGGATGGTAAAGGCTCACACACTTGCAGTTAACGAATGTCCGTTGTTAATGCGTTAACGTATCATACAACGCATACAATTACAAACAACACTACTTTTGGACTTTGTAGCATTTATTACTGTTTAAGTCTCAGGGTACAAGCTCTGCAGCTGTCTGTTAGCAAAGAATAATCAGTGTGTTTGCGCCACAGTGTTTGAGGAAATGGGGGTTCAGGAGATGTGAGGACATCTGCTGGATCAAGACCAACAAGAACAACCCAGGAAAGACCAAAACGCTGGACCCCAAAGCAGTGTTTCAGAGGACCAAGGTAAGAAGGAGGGCAACATGTTAGCTTCTTATCGTAATCAAAATACAGAGAAGGTTGATTGCTAGCTTTCAGACGAGTGACTATTACTTAGCAAGATGTTTTCATTTATAATAATCAAAGTGTTCCTGCTTGGTAAGTGAAATTATTCAGCGGACATCTTTAGTTTGTTTCTCTTTAGCGTAAACTTGAAAAATGAATGTTGTTGTGTGGGTGTGTGTGTGTGTTTCAGGAGCACTGCCTGATGGGTATTAAGGGCACGGTGCGGCGCAGCACAGACGGCGACTTCATCCACGCCAACGTGGACATTGATCTGATCATCACAGAAGAGCCTGAGATGGGCAACATCGAGAAGCCTGTGGAGATATTTCACATCATCGAGCACTTCTGCCTCGGACTCAGACGTCTCCATCTGTTCGGCAGAGACAGTACTATCAGGCCAGGTCTCTGTCTCACACACACACACACACACACCTAACCCTTTTCTCTGTCCAAACTGTTGGCCTCATGTCTCCCTAAAGTGTTAAAGAATTAGTTGTGACGTGTTTATAGAGTGATAAATCTTGTATTTTTTTCTGTGTGTGTGTGTGTGTGTGTGTGTGTGTGTGTGTGTGTGTGTGTGTGATTTCCAGGCTGGTTAACCGTCGGACCCACATTGACCAACAGCAATTTCAACGCTGAAGCCTACTCCTCCCACTTCTCCACCTCCCACCTCTCCGGCTGCACAGAAGACATTGAAAGACTCCGCCCCAAATCTCCGCCCCCTAAGCCCGAGGGGTGCAGGGGGGCTCCACGAGGAGGCCGCGGTGGAGTGGCAGGGGGACGAGGTGAACGCGGGCGCGACAGGAACCGACCCAACTTTCGTGGAGAACGGGGCGGGTTCAGGGGGCGCGGCGCACCTCACCGCGGGTTTCCTCCACGATAAATTTTTTTTTATATAAAAATGATGACACAGAGCTGATATATTTTTTTAACGGACCAGCAAATTGTTGTTTGCCTGCAAAAATGGTTACCTTGTTCCATTTGATTTAATTTTTTTTGGATCCCGATCGTACGGTAAATATGACAGACAGCTAATGAATTTTATGTGCACATCTTGGGTTTTAAAAGGCAAAATAAGGACCTTGCTCAAATCCACATCGCTGCTGTAACACTTCTTCTGTTTGGATTGAATGTCATGTGTTCGAAATGCAGTTTTGAGATTTTTACTGATTTTATAATTGGTCTTTTTAATTGGTCTGTTTTTTTTTTCTTTTCTTCCATAAAAATGTCATGTATGCATCATTTTGCTAATTTTCTTCTGCTCTGGTATTAGTGTTGTGTCTGGGGGCAAATATTACAGACCTGTTTTCATGCCCCTGTGTTCAGACATCATCTACATCACTGGCTGTGTCTCTGAAACATCTTTGTATTTGCTGTGCTTGTGTTTAAATGGGAGGCGATGGAAAGTGGCTTTACGCTCACTAAAAATTGGTTTCTCTCATCTACTTCTCAAGAAATAAAATCGATTTTTAAAAGTGTATACTTTCCCCTGGAGTGGACAGAGAATTAGCTACAGTCGAATATACACTCACCATCCGCACCCTTACCACTGCACATTCATGCAATTATCCAATCAGCCAATCATGTGGAAACAGCGTAATATATGAAATCACATAGATACAGGTCAGGGGCTTCAGTTAACATCAGAATGGGGAAAATGTGATCTCAGTGACTTTGTGACTTTTTCACACACCACAGTCTCTAGAGTTTATACAGAATGGTGCGAAAAAGAAATAACATCCAGTTAGAGGTAGTTCTGTGGCCGGAAACATCTTGTTTCAGGTCAGTAGAGAATGACCAGACTGGTTTGTGGTGACAGGAAGGGTACAGTAACTCAGATAACCACTCTTTACAACTGTGGTGAGCAGAAAAGCATCTCAGAACATACAATATAATGAAGCTTGAGATGGATTGGCTACAACAGCAAATGACTGTCTGTTAGCCAAGAACAGGATATGGTCTTCTGTTGTCCATTACATGATTGGCTGATTGATTGGATAACCGCATGAATGGCGTACAAGTGCCCTAGTAAAGTAGCCAGTGGGTGATTATTATGGTTGAGCCACCACTGATTGTTATGCTGTGCCAAACAACTCGTATACGAATTTGAATTACTTAATGGAGTTCAGCTAGGTGTGTGGATTAGGTTTGAATTTTAAATCTGTAAGAACAGTTGCGGGTAACAATAACTGGGCAATAAGGAGGATTTGTGTTAAACAGGTAGAACTACAGGAGATCTTTATTTGGTATTTATATGGGAGACTTGATATGCCCCGAGCACATACTACCTTCCCAATGAATCACAACAAGTGGCTCGGCTCACCAAAAAGAGCCGACTCTTTCGTCTCACAATAGTTGTCGTTCTTTGCCTGACTAACTCGAGTGAGTCGGCTCACGCAAAAGATCCGGTTCAAAGAGTCGACTCATTCGCTAATGATAAATAGCTGATAGCTGCCTGGCTAACTGTTAGCGCACGATGGAATATTGTTGTCTGTTAATTCAGCACGACATAAGCTATAACATTATAAAGGATTTTCTGTCTCGGTATTCAAGAGCATTTATCTGTTAATATTCTCGACTGGTGTGCTTTCTCTGTGGCGATTAAAGGACCGACAACTTCACTAGCTAGCAGGCTAATTAATGGCGGCTAACTAGCTAGCTACACTGAAGTACAACCTGGTGGTTATTGTGTACACGCAAAGGTAAACTTGTTTTGCTTCAGAGCTAGCTTTTGTACAAATAAAGAACAACACACGGGTATTTTAGCTAGGTTAGTTAGGTAGGACAGCGAGCTTAGCTAACTAGCTAACTAGCTCATATTGTAGCATAGGTTGCTAGGTAACCTGCCGACTGCTAGACATGTTAGCCAGCGTGCTAATTACCTCAGGGAAATATATATAATATAATTTCTCACTAAGTGCAAAGTGCTGCGAGTAAATATTGATTGTAAATTTGTAATTACAGCTGTATAATAATTGTAGGATAGGAGACACTAATATTTTATTTTATTTATTTATTTTTTGCTAATTTAGAGTTAGCTAGCTTTAATGACGTTTGTGTTATGACTTTTTGAATCCTGGGTTTGTTAAGATATTAAGGGGAAGCTAATGGCTACATGCCTCCACTCCATGGTTGATTATTTTCCTATAAATGCATGACACTATATGTTTTATTCCTTAGTACATGTGTTATCATTAATTTTTTCCATTTAAATTAGAAGAAAGTGACTATTACAAAGGTATTGTATTTTGATACTGTTATAAATATTATGTTAAGATATTGTATAACATTGACTTAATTCCAGTNTCATGCCCAGTCCAAGTTATTTCAAAGGGAAGCTTTGTGAAAAAATTGTGCAGTATTATGCTTATAATTTAACAGAATTGTAACTCTTCATCTTGCTCAGATCATGGACTTCCCGGGACACTTTGAGCAGATCTTCCAGCAGCTGAACTACCAGCGTGTCCACGGGCAGCTGTGCGACTGCGTGATCGTGGTGGGCAGCCGGCATTTTAAAGCACACCGTGCCGTCCTGGCCGCGTGCAGTACGCACTTCCGGGCGCTGTTTAGTGTCTCTGAGGGTGACGGTAGCGTGAGTGTAATCCGGCTGGATTCAGAGGTGGTGACGGCCGAGGCGTTCTCAGTGCTCATGGACATGATGTACACTTCCACGCTGACTCTGGGAGAGAGCAACGTCATGGACGTGTTACTGGCTGCGTCTCATTTGCATTTGAATACGGTAGTGAAGGCTTGTAAGCATTATCTGAACACGCGGACTTTGCCTAAGTCGCCTCATAGTGAGCGCGGGAATCAGCGTGTCGAGCAGCAGCAGCAGCTGAACAATGGCTCTAACTCACGCCTCCAGCGCTCGTTCCTCTTGCAGCAACTCGGCTTAAGCGTCGTTAGCTCCGCCCTTAACGAAGAAACCGAGGAGGAAGGGACCGTAGCCAGTCGAGGGGCGGGTTCAGTTTCAGGAAGTGGACTGCTAGAACAACGTGACTCTTTCTACTCGCAGCGCCGCTTGCAGAAGCGCAAGCAGACGTTTTCTCTGATTCGCTCAGAAGCAGAAAGCCCACGGCAGAGGCCACGCCTCCCTTCACAAGCCCAGGGCATCGTGGAAGATTGTGGGGAGGGAGGAGCTAGAGGGGAGGAGCTTCTGTCCCCGGACTCGCGTAGCAAAACCATAGATGAGGATTCCAAACTGGACGTAGTGGTGATTGTAGCGGACGAGAGAGAAGAGTACAGAAGGGCAGCGGCGCAAGAGGACGTGCAGCTGCCCAGCCAATCAGACGGCGGCAGAGGGAGCAGGGCGGAGCCTCTACTGCTGCCGCACAAGGAGGAATATCCAGACGGCGATGGGGTTCAGGTGAAAGGTGGAGGTGAGGAAGAAGCACAGCGTATGCAGGTGGTGGTAAAGAGCGAGCCGATCAGCTCACCCGAACCTGCAGACGAGACCAGTGATGTCACGTCGCAGGCCGAGGGCAGTGACCAGGTAAGTATTAAGTGTAACATAGTGAATGTCTGTGGATTCCACCACTCTGTATATCCGCAACTGATCACTGAACCCTTAAAAACAAGCGCTCAAGAGTCCAAATGATTGTTTCACAGAAAATTATGAATGTACGGAAATATTACATGACATTCCTCTTACTTTTCTGCTGTCGCAAAGGAGGAAAAAAACACATTAAGGGAGAAGTTTCTTTAGAATTATAAAATCGGTGTGTGTTTGTACGCGTATGTGTATTGAAGGAGTAGTTTCTCCTGTTAATAGTCACCACTTCACTCATTTGAGACTTGAGGAGGTGGTCTTATGACTCTGTAAATCACTAAATCTTACTGAAAATTAGTGACTTCTGTACATTTTGTCACGTCACATTGCTGCTGTGACCTCAGAGCTAAGGAGGAGCACAAAACTGCACCTAATTTGAGACTACTTTGGTAATAGTCTCAAAATACCAAAGTTACCAGAGTAACTTGCACCTCAGGTGGAGAACATCACAATGTCAGATGATTTCTCCTCAGTTTAAAGCTCAGTGGATGGTTGAGCTCATGCGGCAGGTGTTGGTGCTCACGGGCCCAAGTGTAAAAATGGCGTTGAGGTCTACCGTGAAATGTCACAAAGAAAAAACAGGACACTTAAAAATACAGATCCCCATTAACCGCATACATCTGTGCAATGACCATACCAAGAAATTTGGAGTTTCCATAAGAGGAAAGAATAGATGAAATTGATCATGAGGTAAAATACAAGTTTGCCCTAGACATACTGGACGAGTCTAGGGCCTTAGTCATGATTGTTTAGTCCAAGACCAGGACTAGCCAAGATCGAGTCGAGATCGAGGACAAGACAAGATCGAAACTAAAAAAAACCCCATCAAATCCACTTTGACGAAGCTTTCTACATCGACTAGTTGGCTTCATTTGTGTATTGCGCCAATGATTGGGCTGTTTCTGAGAAGAAGGAATTACTTCTTGTGAAACAGAAAGAATAGAGCAGGAACCTCGTCATCATCTCTTCACTCGGCTGATCTCTGCTCACGCTAACGTCAGTGAGGAAATAGTCGCTGATTCGCTCACTCACTTCTGTTCTGCCCCACGCGGAAAGCGAAAGCGCTCTTCTCTGTTTTGACACAGATCTCGGCCTTTTTGACAACAGCCAGTATCAGACTACAAACAGGCGTATGCGTCTCTGTTTCTCTTTGACTCACAGCTATCCAAAAATGCGTAACGTTCACTGTATGTGGAAATCCCTCCTAGCTAGTAGTGTTTTAGCCATCTTTAGTCACACTGACTGTTTTTTTTTTACCAACGTGTTTGTTAAACTGGCTCATTACACAACATGATCTCAGAATGTAGCCTAAATAAAAGCTACACAGTTTTGGTAAAATATACATATTTGTTTTCTTAACATAGAAATAGCAGTCCAAGTACAGACTATTATTTGGTCAAAGCCGCTTTTGTAGTCACTCACGGTGAAAACCGATGGATTTCCCAGACCTCCACATGAGTCACTGGGACAGGCCCTTCTTTAGGTCAAACACAACAAGGTCTTGTCTTACAGCAGATATTTATTTTACAAAGGCAAAGGCTTAAAGCATCACGGAAACGCACCAACCCTCAAGTCGTGCTGGAAGAAAGAGACACTCTAACCTTCAAGGTGTGCTGAACCTCAAGCTCTCTCTGACACCAATAGTACAGATGTATGGTGTCTCTGAAGAGCGACAGAGGAAGTACGAACAGGCATGCACTTCCTAGAGACCTCCCTGACGATGTGACATGCCCTTGTTTCCTTTACAAACTGGTTGGGTAAAATATCTGTTCACTATACTGTGCACATTGACTAGAGGAATGAATGTGTACTTCTTTTTTTTTTTGTTCGAGAAACCATGAATGGCTTGATGACCTTGCGTGCCCTTTGTACACAAAATCTCAAATCCTTTCTCGAGTTTTCAGGACGTGTTTCATCGTCTGGTTATGGAACTCTTTAGCATGACCACATCAGAGATTAATGCGGCTTCTTTGTGCACTTGATTTATCCATTCAAGCTTTGGCATGACAGAGACGTATCATATATCATGTAATATTGCCGTAAAATAAACAGGATGCAAATGACATGCATACAATCACCTACGTATGCACGTGTGCTTGCTTTTAAGGGTTCGCATAATGTGATCAGCTGCAGATATACGCTGTGGCTGAATATACGTACAAGCGCGTGTGTTATGTACACAACACAAAATCTTTATTTAGATACAGTCAGTGAGAGGAGCTGGAGGATGTCGGTGCTCAAAGTAGGTGGAAGAAACTCCTACAACCACATTCCTGAATATGGCTCAGGGCTATGATTGGACAGTGAGTGCATTTCAGTGTGGCACGACTGCAACACACTGATGAAATGCAATGCAGAGGGTTGGATTCCATTCACTTCTGACACAAATTCACAAATGCTTTTAGAAGTCTAAAACCTTTTTAACTCTGGTTCCTATAATGTTAAATTTTTCACGATTGTGTTTCCTGAACATTTCAAAATTTAATGCCTTTCAAGCTTGGGTTGGGTGTTTTGGTGTTTTGTGTGTGACTGCTGTTCTGCCTGATCAGGTGGAGGCCGTGGGAGAGAAGCTGGGACTGAGTCCCGAAGGCAGTGAGCACAGCTTCAGCGACCCTCAGCCCAGCTCCGACATCCTGATCTCAGAAATCAAGGGACCAGTCATCGAAGGAGAGCGATCGGGTGATACGGGAGGAAGCGTAGACAGAAGAGAAAGAGGAGGAGGCCTCCTGAGCACGATGAGCTTCGACCGCATATCTGTCCCAAACACCACGACAGGGGAGTGCACACTGGACCACGAGCCCCCTCGTTTCCTGTTCGGCTCCGACTCCTCTTCTTCTATGCACCTCCCTCCATCTCAGAACCTCCTCTCGGGGGAGGTGCAGGAGTTTTCCAACATGCGGGCTGACGCACTTCTGCTTCAGCCTATGCTTGATGGGATAGCGTCGTCGTCTTCAGAGCAACTGGCGCTAGAGTTTCAGAGAAACATTTGCAGGGGTGGCGCGTATAGATTTCCTCCTTATCGACGCATCGCACCGAAAGCTGCACCAGGAGCCGCTTCGATGCAGGACTCTGCTTCCTTGTCCTCCGCTTCCTCATCAATGCTTGTAAACGGTGCTAATTTCGACGGTCCTAGCCAACGAGGAAGCAACTCGAACTTGAATCCTCTGCCCCAGTTGACCCGAGCGTCAGCAGACGTGCTCTCCAAGTGTAAGAAGGCGCTCTCGGAGCATAACGTGCTGGTGGTCGAAGGAGCGCGCAAATACGCGTGTAAAATCTGCTGTAAGACCTTCCTGACTTTAACAGACTGCAAGAAGCACATCCGAGTTCACACAGGCGAGAAGCCCTACGCATGCCTGAAGTGTGGCAAGCGCTTCAGCCAATCCAGTCACCTGTACAAACACTCGAAAACCACCTGCCTCCGGTGGCAGAACAGCACCATGCCGACCGGACTGCTTTAGATCAAACGCGCGTTCGTGAATAATAAACACACCTCCGCACTGTGTTCCTGCTCTGGACTGCTGAAAATACACCTGAACACAAACACACACCTCCTCAAGAAACTAAGCACAGAAGTGTATCACCAAATTAGATTTTATGTTACTGTTATCAATAAGGTTTCACAAGTGACTGCACTAGAGATTGCTCTAAAGCCATGTGATTATTACATTTAAGCTGAATTTGTGAAGAAGTTGCGAATCCACCTCGTGCTCAGAGTTCATAACTGGATAGATGTGCGGTCTACTGTGACGACGATGGAGAATACCTCTGCGAAGCGCTGCAGTTCGAGCTGAAGGAAAGGGCATCAAGCACCACGATGACATCAACTTCCCTTCATTTCACAATGAAAATTACGTCGGACCCAGAAGTCCATTTGGAACACGGCACACTGGAAGTTGATGAATTGTACAAGACCAATGGAATTGAACTGACTTGGCGCAGGAGGAATAGTGAGCGCCAAAACTTTTTCCTGCATCGGATCAGTATGAACATGCATCGTGTTAAGAGTCTCCATCCACCTGTTTTATGCTTTTTTTTTTTCTTTCTTCTTTTTATAAGTACGAAAACAGAATACAGAAAGCTAACAAAAAGTTGTACAGAATTCAAACACTTCTGTGTAGAATAAGTTAAAAAAAAAACTCACTTAGAGGCCACTTAGACCTGTAACGTTTCTGTTTTCCTGTAACCGCACACCCCTACGTGTTTTATACCACATGACTGCCAATGATTAAAATCTTATTTATTGCAGAACATCATGCTACTGTTTATAGTTACAGTTGTGGAACGTCTACGATACAAGTTAGTTCCTGTTATCGCTTACGTTATAGCAGCTGTGAACTGTCGCTCCCTCAGCAGCCTCTCTATTTCTCTCTCTCTCTCTCGAAGTTAATAAGACAAACAGTGCAGCTATATAAGCAGATATAGCAGATTAATATCACCCTGTGATTTGAATTATAGCTGGAACTACTGTTAGAGCTGCTGTTATAGAAAATTAATCAGCCAATCAGAATCAACAATTAAGCAGCGCTGTGATTTACATACTGTTGTTTCATCAATAAAATTAATGGGCTCCTTTCCTTCCTCACTTCCTCAATCCCTCCCTCTTTCCTTCACTTATTCCTCCCTTTCTCCTTTCCTTCTTCCTTCCTTTCCTCCCTCCCTCCTCTCCTTCTTCCCTTCCTCCCTTCCTCTCTTCCTCCTTTTTTGCTCCTTTACTCCCTCCCTTCCTTCCTCCTGCTTTTCATTTACTCTTTTCCTTACTCCTTTACTCCCTCCCCTTTCCTTCTTCCCTTCCTTCCTCCCTTCCTCCTGCTCTTCATTTCCTCCTTTTCTTACCCCTTTAATCCCTCCCCTTTCCTTCTTCCCTTCCTTCCTCCCTTCCTCCTGCTCTTCATTTCCTCCTTTCCTTACCCCTTTACTCCCTCCCCTTTCCTTCTTCCCTTCCTTCTCTCCTTCCTTCCTTCCTTCCTCCCTTCCTCCTGCTCTTCATTTCCTCCTTTCTTTACTCCTTTACTCCCTCTCCTTTCCTTCTTCCCTCACTGCCTCCTTCCCTCCCTCCCTTTTTTCCTCACTCCCTCTTTCCCTCCATTCCTCTCTTCTTTCCTTCCTCCCTGCCTCTATTTTTCCGCCCAGTGTTGATTAATTTTCTGAAACCGCAGCTCTTACAGTAGTTCCAGCTGCAGAGTGAATATCAAGTCGCTCCTACTACATAATTGTTTCTATAGTAACAACATTTGGATGGAAACTTTATAAGTAGCAAGTAACCCCTGAGCAAAGAAACTGGCTCAAAAGTAAACGCGCCATTGGCATGATGGTAAAAAAGCAGTAGTGGTAGCACAGAAGGCTTTCTCAAACCAAAGTCATGCTCTTCTCTTCCGGCATCAGTCAGACTGATGCTTGTCGTTTGTTCGCTTGTCGTCGTGAACCGTGTTGTGATCTCTCCGGAGATATTTCTGAGCTCCCAGCCGTCCGGAGAGATGCGCGCTGTACTGTAATCGTCTCCGCTTCCTAGGTGTTTGCATCTGTGCAGTGTACATGAGCATTTGTTCATTTTAAAGGGCTAAACGAATGAACATGCAAAAGAAAAAGAAAAGCTGAAAGTGAAGCTCAAACCCCATTTTCCTCCTCATGTCTTCTACAGAAACTGTGGCACGGTGTGAAGATTCACCTTTACACCTTCAGCCGTTGTGGCTTTAACATCATTTCTCCAGAAGTGATATGAAAAGATAAAAAGATGTTTTTTAAATGTTTGTGTTTTGTTGTTTTCGTGTTAAAGAAGTACAGTTGTTGTTGTTGTGGTTTTGTTTGTTTGTTTGTTTGTTTGTTTTTTTAATATTCCTGTGATGATGTGTAATGGAGAAGTGTTCATGTCTTCGATGATGTTAATAATAAGCTCGTGAGCGAACAGGTGTGCAGGAAAAGTTCAGAAATGAATTTCATCTTTCATATTTTCACTTCTTCCTGGTGCTTCATCGTTTGAGGTTTTGTTTTTCTGCCAGGTTTTGAACAATCTGAAGACTCCGTCTCGTCCTCGCTGAGCTCGTGTTGACAGTAAATGCTGGTAAAAGAGAAGGATGTCGGAGCGGAGAGCAGGATCCTCCGGCCTGCTGAGTAAACACCTTACGAGGCTTTAGCTGTGGTGTGGACCACAAGAAACACCAAAAGAGAGATCTGTGTAGTTTTTGTGCATTTACTGTTACATTCATCACATGTAAGATGTAGCTCTGAATTAAAACACCTCTTACACACGTGCAGCTCATCCAGCCTTTCTCTTTCTTTATCTCTCTTCTCACCTGCCTTTCTGTACATCTTTACATTTCCCATATTTCTTTCTTTCTCTTTCTTTCTTCATTTTCATTTTTTACCCATTTCTCATGTTTATCTATCTATCTATCTATCTATCTATCTATCTATCTATCTATCTTTTGTTTCTTTTTTTTCTCCTTTTATTTTCATTCATTCATTCACTCCATTTCTATTCTTGTGGTTTTAGTTTCTTTCCTTTTGTTTATTTCTTGTTTCCTTTTATTTTTCTCTTCTTCTTTATTTATATATATTTTATATATATTTATATTTGTTTGCTTTCTATTCCCATTTCTCATGTTCCTTCGTTTCTTCTTTTTTTCTGTGCTTTCTTCATTTTATTTTTCTCTTTATGTACGTATTTATTTATTTATTTATTTATTTATGCAATTTTGGTTTTCTTTCTGTTTCTCCTGATTTTCATTCCTTTTGTCTATTTTCTCTTTACATTTGTCACATTTCTTTCTTTCTTTCTCTCTCATATTTTTGGAAAGTGTAGCTGTGAAATTTCAGAAGCTCTTAGACATTTGCAGTTGTTTATTTCCTCCAGCACAGCGTCTGGCTGCGTGTTCATGCGCTGGATATCTGTAACCTTGGGTACTGGGACTGTCACATACAGGACGATACTGTAGATAGAGTTTACACTGTTCATATCATGGGCTCTGCCTCCAACCTCACATTTACAAACACATTAAACCGAATGTTCAGTGTTTAACATGTTTAATGATGTCCGTGTGGTCAAAATGATCAATTTGTTCGTTTCTCAACAGTTTCAGCAGTGCTAATGAGTGGGTTCTGACTCAGGGTCTACAGCTGAAGCTCCTTTGGCATGGGATCTCCTCTGAGGCCAGCGAGCAGGTTGTTGGCAGCGAGAGCAGACATGGCGTTACGCGTAGTGTAGGAGGCGCTGGCGATGTGTGGCAGGATCACTAAACACATTAACACACACACACACACACACAGCAAGATTATGATCACACACTGTGCATGAAACATTGAGTCACTGTTTAAAACATCACCTAAAGCAATGCTCATATGACCTGTTCAGGTTCAGTCACTTGCTAATGAAATATTGTAGTTACACACACACACACACACGCTGGAGCTCACCGCAGTTTTTGAGTGTGAAGAGCGGGTGGTTAGTGGGTAAGGGTTCCGGCGTGGTGACGTCAAGTCCAGCTCCAGCGATCTGGCCTGAAGATAATGCTGCATACAGGTCCTCCTGGTTCACCACACCTCCTCTATTCAACACACACACACACACACACACACCCAGCCTCATTTACTATCTAAATCTTTCAGTGAAGTCGCGTGTAAATGTTTTTGTAGACCAAACTGAACTAAAATCTCCCGTCAGATTTACAAACGTTTCAGTAACACTGCTTTTCCTCTTACTCGTGTGCGGACTCTGATGAATTAGCCAAAGCACTGATTTGCATTTAACGGCGCCCACAAAATTCCATAAAAGGAAAAGCTCACAGCGAGCCGAAAACCTTTAAACTAAACATTAAAAGGGCACTTTGGAATTTCCGTCCCTGTTTGTTTTATCCCTGACTTCTAGATCATACAGATGTGTAAGTGCTTGGCTAGCTCACGTTTGATGATGTCATCAGCCTCGCCCATGAGGAGCTGAGTGCTTCCCTAGTGTGTACCTGCTGGTGTTGATGAAGATGGACGTGTTCTTCATCTTGGCGAAAAGGTTCTTGTTGCAGATGCCCTGAGTGTCCGGAGTTAGAGCACAGCACACCGCCAGGAAATCAGACTGTCTGGCCAACTCGTCCATGGACACTACACACACACACACGCCAGTATCACAGAAATGGCCAGTCCCAATTACCTAATTACCTGGATCTGTATCAGGTGTGTATGACTAACTTCCTCCTGCCATCTTGGTGGATTTTAATGAATGACGTCAAAATAAGAACGAAGATCTGAGGACTCTTTACCGTACTCCGCCTGGATGGCCTCTGCCAGCTCTGGTCTCTCCCCTACATCTGTGTAGAGGAACTTTTTCACCTTAAAGGGCTTCAGACGCTCAGCGATGGCCACTCCTAACATGCACACACACATTACACACTTTATTAATACAGCATGCTAGTACTGCTCACTGTATCTGCATGATTGTATGCATTATTCTGCTGCCAAATGATTGGCTCTCTGCATACTGGCATGAATGAGCCAGTGAGCATGTGCTTGAATAAGAGGTGACTCACCAATCCTTCCAAGTCCAAGGATGCCGACTGTACTGTTGGCCAACTCGTAACCACACAACCACAGAGTTCTCCATGTGCCCCAGCCACCACTACACACACAATAAAAGTGAACACTGGCACTGGAGACTCATTCCAAAAATGCTAAATAAACAACTCCATATAGAAAACACCATATCAACTAGTAAATGCATTCATGTTTAAGTTGGTACTATAAACAACCTTGCAGCTGGAACTACTCAGATACCGTTATAGAAAACATAATCAACACTGACCAGTCAGAATCGAGAATTCAACACCACTGTGGTCTAAATAGGATATACAGTAAATAACAGCTTATAGACTACATTTTCAAATACATACAGGGCATCGTGTCACACCAGATTTACTCCTGAGCTTGAAAATGATAGATTAATCTAGATTTGATCTAGTGTACGAATCAAAATCTATTCCTGTGTGTGTATGTGTGTCTCATTGTGCACGGGTGCTCTTGCTTGTCTAAGTGTCCATGATGTGCTTTTATTTATATTTTACTATGTGCCTTTGTTTTGGCTTTGCTCCAGTCTGTCCTGACATTGGTCTGTTACTGTGTTCACCTGTTCCATGTTTGATCCTTGACTAGTTCATGTATTTAAGCATAAGTTTAAATACATAAACTTAATGTATTCGCGAAGTCTTGCCAACTTTTTTGGTGTTTTGAGTGTCTTCTTTTTAGGAGTATAATTGTGTGTGTATGTGAGAGAGAGAGAGAGAGAGAGAGCGTACGTTTTGGCTTCATGCGTAGCCTCGATAAGTCTTCGTGAGGTAGCGAGGAGAAGGGCAACAGTCAGCTCAGCCACCGCGTCAGTCAGCACTTCGGGGGTGTATCCTACACGGATTCCTCTAAACACACACACAAAACACAAGCATGGCAGACATTACAACATCTAATTTAGGACGATGTCCAAATGCTAAACCTTGTAGCTTTACTGCAAAGCTAAAGAGGTTATAACATTAGACATGAAGTGAAGCATGTCTCGTTGATTGACAAGATTATGCATATAAATCCTACAAACATCATCATCATCCATTCACAGAAACACGTGGATGAACTGACCTTTTCTTTAGCTCGCCCAGTGAAAGATGATCAAACCCGACTGACATGGTGCTAACCACCTTTAGGTTTGGACCTGCATACAACAAAACACACATTTCAACTACGCAACGCTTTTGTCTCCTAGAGCATTGTGATTGCCTGAGAGATTTAGCGTCAGACCTGCAGCATCCAACAATTCAGCGTCGATCTTCTCAGTGAGGACGCAGAGAAGCCCATCGCAACCTTTGACCTTTTTCAGCAGCTCCTGCCGTGGAACGGGGTCGTCCGAGTCCCAGATCTCCATCTGCACTCTGGGACAAGGAAAGACAGAGGAGATGGAAGTTATGTTGAAGCAAGTGGCTCCATACCCCTCATGTTTTAAATAATAGTGAGTCACAGAACCCCTTAGCTCCAGCCAGATCGCTCTAGTTATCTATCTTGGAGTATGAGTTAGAGGTCATACACTCTGGTGGACTAAACACTCTTCGGGTTGTTCCTCTGGGGGAACCCTATAAAAGTGAGTTTCTATCTGAATACTAGAATCCTTTCAGGAAGCTAAGAACCTTTAAGTACATAAAGAACCCGTTAATGAACCAAAAGCTAATTCACAGTGGACGCATCGCATCATAACCTCAAGCAATTCCATTTGGATCCACTCCGGCTGTGTCAGAGACGCGTTAGAGGTGGGTCAAGTTCGAGCTTGACATCGGCTTATGATATTGGAAGTAACCTGAGGAGTCACCAGAACTCACTGTCCAGATTTGTGCAGGATGTCCAGTCCCTGCGGCGGCACTTTACGGGAGACGTACACGCGCGGTAACGTGGCCATGGCACGCTGCGTTCCTCTGAGCCCGAGCGCAACCTGCCGAACTGCTGCTCTGCTGCACCACATCCTGAACACACTAAAATACACCGAAACACACAAACCCCCACTGCTGAAGTCCCCTTTACACTTTACACACACAGAGGACTTTGGAGCCTGACCGAAATTCAGGGGGAGTGTGTGTTGTTTTTGGACGGGAGCTGACGGAGGGGAGGTGACAGACGCTCAGCACTTTGGGCCAATATGAGCTAAGGACAGACAACAAAAAGTTCACAATCAGACATGCAGTGCACTATGTGGAGTAGAGTACAGGGCACATTGATTCATATCTATAGAAAGAAAGTGGGGAAACATTTGGGACGTGGCCACTGTGATCCACAATAATCACATTTCACATGTGATTATACAAGTAACATGATCACATGCTGAAGGTGCATTTGATCATGTAACGTCCTGAAACTGCACCTCATGTTAATGATATGAAATGTTAAAAATAAAACTAAAAAACTAAATATTGTACATTTAATACAGCTTGGGAATATCTTATCAGAGGTAATCCTTTGAAGTAAATGTTTGACTAGTCTGACAAACAAGGGCACGTGAGCAAACACACACACACACACACACACACACACGTTTGTCTTACTATCCTTATGAGGACCTTCCATGTTATGACATAACAATACAGTTAATTAATGTTATATATACACCTAAATCTAATCTAACCTTGACCTCAGTAATCAGAAGGAAAGGTTCTGGCTCTGTAGGATTTTTTTTTTCCTGGTGAGGACCATCCATTTCATTTCTCTTTCTTCCTTCCTTCCTTTCTCTAACTTGAGGGTTATCAACCTTTTTTTTGGCAACCAAGAACCCCTTAACTATACACTCTAAGGAATAAAGGTACAAAACTGTCCATTTATTTTATTTTTTTTTACTGTGTATCTTTTAGGTGCATGTGGTATAACCAAAACAAACAAAAAAAAACCCCACAGGATCCCAGGACCTCTGGAGCTGGTCCAATCCCTGGACTGGCTGGAGCCAATATCCCCCTCTTTCCTTCTTTCTTTTTTTTTTAATTACTCTCTTAATGTTTTAATTTCTTTTCTTTTTTTTTATTTTCTCACCCCTCCACCATCACTCCCATACTTTTTGTATGCACTCCAGTATTTTCCTAAAAAAAGAAAGAAACACATTTAATGTTGTCATTTATTTGTATGTTGTAGTTTTCTCACTCCTCCAGGTCAGCAGGTGGCGCAGTGACGCCCTTTCAGCGCGCGAGCCACTGAATGACCAAACCGTAGAAGAAGTGGACGCCTTTTGGTCCCTCGCGCACACTGACGGGTAACGTCAACTTACTTTAAACTCATTTATTTGTCGTTTTTGTCGTTTTGCTGTTTTTACCGTCAATAAAAGGTTTATGACTGGCCACTATTTCCGGAAACAGCTGCAGACAGAAGCAGCTACCCGCTTTCTTAATCAGCACCCAGGCCGGTAATGTGCAAACGCTAATGACACTCTGAGTAAGCGGCTTTTCATCCCACCTGCTTTCTGTCAAGTCCCGCCCCCTGCCCTGTGATTGGTTGCTAGATTATTGGCAGCAAGAGCGCACTGAACTGCCAAATCAGCTGCGTGGGAGCGTAAAGAGCGCACCAATCACAGCGCGCGGCTCGGGATTTGTCGCTTTACGGATGGGAAATGAATAAAGCATCTAGATACGAGTCAGTTAGCCGTGGCTAGCTCAATGAAGTGAACTGAAAACAAGTCAGGCACAGTCAGCTCTTTGTAATTAGGAGTGTTTATTCAGTTTGCCTGGAAGTAAAAGTGAGTGCTCTGACATGCTAGCTAGCAAACAAGCTGGGAGAATTAATGAGTCAAATCTTAGCAAAAAAGTAAACACAGTGATTTAAACCAGTTTCATGATGGTCTTGTATCAGGGTGGGACGGTTTGAACGCTTCACGGTATGATAACCGAGTCTAAAAAATATCACGGTATTACGGTATTAAATCATTATAAATGCATATAATCCAAAGGAAACAAAAAGACCAAATCCCTTCATTGTGTTTCTTTCTTCATAAAGGTATATGTGAGAATGACTTTTCATTCCTTTTGTAATAATCTCGTATGAACGCTGTCATTGTCGAGCCGTTGATAGATTATTAACCCACCCGCCTCCACACACACACACACACACACACACACACACAGCCGGAACTGTATATATCGCAGTCATGTCATGTTACGGTGCCTATATGCAGTAATCTAATCATATTTATATCTGTTCATATCGTGCAGCCTGATTAGAGTCCACAGCAAGAACACGGCGTCCCCTCTCCCCCTATCCAACTACCGGCTGGGTTACCTCTATCTGCTAAGCGACATGTCCATTCCAAACTTTCGTTCCAGACTTTACACATGGTCGATCCCGTCCAGGTGGGAGAAGGCTACCTGCTCACATGCTTCCTCTGAGACACGTGAACCGCACCTTTTCGGACTGCTGCTCTTGATGTGTGACTGAGAAGAAAGCGCTATCTACCTCCTTCCACATACATTAGCTGACAGATGCCCATGATTGGCTTGTATCGCTGTGATTGACAGAGAGAGAGAGAGAGATAGAGAATGTCACCCTTTCTTCCCTGAAAGCATGGTCGATTTCGCTCTCTTAGACTCCCCATTACGATTCGACCTCATTCTCCACACGAAGGCTTTTCCGTTGCGTCACTCGGGAGCCAAACTGCCGAAACCTGTAGCGATTACTACAGACAAGAGTTTCTACACCTGTTGCTTAACTCTAATGCAAATCTTTAACAACAACAATTTCACATAAAGTGTGCAGCTTTCCAACCCTGGAGTGACACGGTGAAAGAAAAGTGAGAGAGTAATAACTCGTCTTTAGACTCTCCTTAATGCATTGAAGCGCTTCAGCACTTAATTTGCCTGATAATGATGATAATTCTCTTCTTTAACAAATAGATTTTGCACAAATCTTTATTGACAGAGTTCCAGAAGTTAAAGAAGTTGGTGCTACTCTGTTTGTTTACAGTGATACGGTGTTAAACTCTTGCTTTCCAAGAAAAAAAAAAAAAAAAAAAGAAGAAGAAGTGGCTTTGTTCACAATGAACAAAAACACACATGAATATCAATTTAGGTTTAAATGGTTTCTGTAGGAATAAAACACCTGGGGGGTGTGGTGTTGCAGGAAAATAACCAACGACAGCATGGTGTGATGTGTCCCAGCGTGAAGCGGCGTCACTTCTACCACCCTGAGGTCGATTATTTTCCGATAACAGAATGAGCACTGTGCTAGAATATTCATTATAGACCCAAGCCTACATGACTCTGTGGATAGAGATTAGTCTGAGTTTTCCTCCACTCGTGTGTGTGTATACTGAGCAGGAGTGAATGTCTGCTGATTCTTTCTCTCTCTCTCTCTCTCTCTCTCTCTGTGTGTGTGTGTGTGTGTGTGTGTGTGTGTGTGTGTGTGTGTAGTCGGCAGAGGTATGTCCTGGGAGACAGTGCCATGCAGCAGATGGCCCAGTCCTCTGTATTCTTGAGTGGAATTGGGGCCGTGGGTGTGGAAGTAGGTGAGTAAACACACACTCGTTAGATAGACCGTCTCTTCTGCTACGGGTTCCACCACTTTCCCAGAGACTAAAGAAAAAGTATTTGCCCTCTTACAGCTAAAAACATCGTCCTTGCTGGAGTGAAGGTAAGAGAGAACTTTGCAGTTCGTGAAGATTAAACGCTGTATATTTGCCTGATGAGGAAGTGTTGAGTGTGCAGTGTTTTTGAAAGCTGCGTGTGTGTGTGTGTGCGCGCAGACAGTCACGTTGCATGACAGTAAGCACTGCGATGTCTGGGATCTGGGCACCAACTTCTTTATCCGAGAGGAGGACGTTCAGAGCCGGAAGAAAAGGTTTAACATTTCACACACAGCAAACATTTTATTCATAAATGAAGGATCGATTTGTTGACAACCCTCAGATGGAAACCTGAAATTGTGATACTTAGGAAATCTCTGTGAGCTCCTGTATGTCTCTCTCTCTCTCTCTCTCTCTCTCTCTCTCTCTCTCTCTGTCTCATCCCTTCATCTCTCTCTCTCTCTCTCTCTCTCTCTCTCAGGGTGGAGGCCGTGCACTCCCGGGTGGCCGAGTTAAACCCGTATGTTCAGGTCAGCGTATCGAGTGTGGCCCTGAACGACACCACTGATCTCAGCTTCCTGCTTAACTTCCAGGTTTGTCTCAGCTCACACACACACACACTCGCACTCGTACAAATAAATCATGATCAACTTTTTTTAAATTAACCCTTTCAGGATTGTCATACATGATCGTGTGTGTGTGTGTGTGTGTGTGTGTGTGTGTGTGTGTGTGTGTAAAGACAGGCGTCACACAACACGATTGTCCCCGCTCAGACTCGAACGTCTTCTCCTAGTCGGCAAAGACAGTGAGAGAGCAGCCTCCCATTAAAGTACAGAAATAATTCCTTAAAACTGCAGATAGACGACACGGCGTGTTCAAACTGAGAGTACAGGATTTTGTTTCATTATGTTGCCATGGTGACAGGGAGTGAGATTTATAAGATGTCATTGTGTTTTAGTTTATCAGCTGCGATGTTCTGGGGATCTGTTCACGAGTGTTCTGCGATTTCGGCGAGAGCTTCGAGGTGTCGGACCCGACGGGGGAGGAGCCTAAAGAGCTTTTCATTCAGAATATCAGCCAGGTACACACGTCCCACCGCAACACATCACCTTTAAACACCTTTCTCTTTACACGTAGTTGCTTTAGTGCTCAAAATGATCCTCACAGAGCTTAAACCTGGACCTTATGCGACAACTGGGAATTTTCCAACTCGGAACCTCCCACTTCCCACATCAGAGCATTCACATGAGCTGTGTAATGAAATAAAATGAATACTCACGGAAGGAATTAAAGAGTTGTACGTTTAGTGCGTAATTTCTTTTTAAAGTGGATGTGATAAATCACTAACACTGTTAATAGCACGGAATGTCCCTCTTCAGCCTCGAGAGCCTTTTAAGACTGTAAGGCTCATCTTCAGCCTCTTGGGCAAGCTTGTCTAGCAAGGATGCGGGATGTTGGAAACTTCCCAGCTCCCACTTGGTCATGAACGCAGCAAACAAATTCACCATGATGTCACTGATCTCACTCTAATCAGAAGAGTGGAGGATATTATAAAAATATCAGATTATGGATGAATTTATCATGATTGCGATATATTTACCCCAAAGCTCTCTAAGCCAGATCTTTAAAATCGTACGTTGTATCTAAGCCGCTCTTCTTCTGAATCGCTACACAACAATACACAACAGCAGCCGCAGTGAGAACAGTGTTGTGTATTTTGTGACTCGCGTGTTGTGTGCTGTCCGATCCACCACAGGAGAACCCCGGTGTGGTGACGTGCATGGACAGCCGCACACACGGCCTTCAGACGGGACAGAGCGTGTGTTTCCGAGAAATCAACGGCATGACCGAGCTCAACGGCACCACGCACCAAATTACAGGTACACACACACACACACACACACACACAAATACAGAGTCAGAATTTAAAGTCAGTTATGAATGATCTGAGTTATAAATATGTAGTACAATTCAGCTTATCTGAAATTATTTCCATAACATTGGGACCATCTATAAAATACCTAATGGTTTGCTCTGGTTTAGTTTTTGTCCTCTTAGTGTTTCCATATTGTTTCCTAAGCTGAAGCCTTTGTAGAAGTACATCCTCACAGTAATGTCCCTATGTAGCGAACCTTGAAATTCATTCTATAAGTATCTTCCCAGAATTGCTGGAATCGCAAAGCGTGCCGTAAAAACGTTAACAAATCCGCACGTCACAGTTAGACTAACGCTTAGACGTGAGGATGTCACGTCATGGCACCTGCTAGAGGGTAAAATAACGTCTTCTAATGTGGAATATCACAGGATGTGGATGGATTTAATTGTGTGTGTGTGTGTGTGTGTGTGTGTGTGTGTGTGTGTGTGTGTAGTTATCTCTCCGTACAGTTTTGCAATCTGCGATACGTCATCCTTCCAGCCGTATCTCCACGGTGGAATCTTTCGGACGGTCAAGACGCCCAAAACCTACAGCTTCGTACGTGAACCTAATTGATTTATTCATCAGATCGATTATGTCATGCTGCCTCAACTGTCCCCTTTTTCTGCCAAATGAAGAACTGGAAACTGTAAAAATCAATAGTCTCAGTTTTGTTTAAGTGTGTGTGTGTGTGTGTGTGTGTGTGTGTGTGTGTGTGTGTGTGTGTGTAGGAGACGATGGAACAACAGTTACACGACCCACAGCTTCTTATTCCAGATTTCAGTAAACCAGAGGTATAAAATAATGTTTAATATGTATACTGTTTATCACTTTAACACATTCACCAGGTAGCACCTCTACACCTTAATGCAGGCAACACAATGGCTACAAGGCTTTGTCGCCCCGCTGCAGATCCACGCCATCATGATAGCTCTGGATGTCTTCCAGGAACAACACAACAGAATGCCAAATATAGGGTAACGATGTTTTATTTATTTATATATTTTTATTTTTACCTTTGGTTCTTTCTCTCAGTCTGTGTTTTCTTGTGTTTGGTTTGTGTTGTTGCTCTCTGTAGCTGCTCGCAGGATTCGGATCTCTTGCTGAAGATTACCGAGGAGGTCACTGGGACGCTTAAAAGCAAAGTGAGCTTTTGTTTTTCGTTGCACTTTTCAGCTGAACTGATTTCCGTATTAACTGTAACAGCCCCGGTGTGTGTTTGCGTCCGTACGTGGCCAGGCGAGTGTGAACCCGGCGCTAGTGAGGTGTGTGTCGCGTTGTGCGAGAGGCTGCCTCTCTCCCCTGGCGGCCGCTGTAGGAGGCATCGCTAGTCAGGAAGTGCTGAAGGCTCTTACCGGGAAGTAGTGCGGCGAAGTTGTCACCCATCCAGTTTCCAGTTCTACATGACGACAAGAATACTGTGCATCTACAGCATACATTTCCTGTTCACACCTGTTATTAGCAAAAGTGCTTTGGAGTTCACTCAGAGCACTCGCGGAGGTGATCAGGGAACAATAGACATCGATATTAATACCAGATATGAACAAGGCATTTTATGCAAGAGAATTTATGTATTTTTCTTGTCTGTGTGTAGTTTTATCTGGATGCCTTCGAAGTGGTCCAACCCCTCCAGTCTCTTCCTGTAGAGGAGTTTGCACCTAGGTGAGTTGTATTTTTCGGTGATCTGGCAACCTCACCAAAGTTCACTACTGCAGAATATCAGCCACCTGAACTCGGGCATGTGCGATATGGCAGTGAGGGGGTTAGACTTCCTGACTTCCTGTAGGAGGGTTAAATGCAGTAAAGCTGGTGTCTGGACAACATCTCCACATGTCCAAGCACACGCTCAGACACACACACACACACACACACAGAAGAAAAGAAAACACACAAGGCTTTTCCAAATAACTGTCCAGATCATTTCTTCCTTCTTTTTCACTGCAGGTCTAGTGGGTAGAGGGTTTGAGAGAGCACGGATTTATCCAGACACTACATTTATGCCACATATGTCTCCATGTCTGTAACATAGCAACGAGATATATATACACGTTTTATTTATATTTATATATATGTATAATTTTCCCACTCTTCTGTTGCCTACACACTGGCTGCAGTATGAAGTCAGTGTTCTTAACAAGTTAGAAACCCATGCATGAGTGTATTCCCATCCTATACCCAGTCCCATCACACTTAGACCTTCTTAACCTTATTTCCTTGTTCTTATAAAAGATATTCTTAAGCAATGCTTACAAACAGGCTAATCTGTGTCTGTGTGTGTATGCAGGGGAGATCGATACGATGCTCTGAGGGCCTGTATCGGCGAGTCCTTTTGTCTGGAGCTGCACAAGCTTCGAGTCTTTATGGTGAGCGAGTCATTGTGTAATACAGCACCGAGACATTCAGGGACCATTCGCAGGACAAGCGCACTGATTCACTCCGGATTAGGACATGAGCTGGACCCTCGTGTGAACACGCCAGCTGATAACCGTTATCAATTTTATATTTCAATTACATTAACATGTGCTTATTTATCTACCTGTGTATTTCCGCAGGTGGGATGTGGCGCTATCCCGACACTCTACGACTTCTTAAAACGTGACGAGCCCCACCCCAACTGGTCTACGAGTCCCCTCCATCCCAGTTTCCACAAAGCGTGGAGCAGAAGCGCCAAGCGTTAGTGAAGTTTGTGTTGATAGCGCGTTGTTAACGAGTTGTTCCTGTTGGTTGTTTGTCGCAGGTTTTCATCACTGATCCAGATCTTATAGAGAAGTCCAACCTCAACCGGCAATTTCTCTTCAGACCTTATCATATACAGGTGCTTCCTCCCTTCTTCCTTCCTTCCTCCCTCCCTCCCTTCCTTCCTCCCTTCCTTCCTCCCTCTCTTCTTTTCCTTCCTTCCTTCATTCCTTCCTCCCTTCCTTCCTCCCTCCCTTCCTTCCTCCCTCCCTTCCTTCCTCCCTTCCTTCCTTCCTCCCTCTCTTCCTTCCTTCATTCATTCGCTCATTTTCAGAATATTATTTATTAATACCTTTATTTCTGAAGGTTTTATATTCATTCATTCATGTTTATTTTCTTTTCATTCATTCATTTTAAGTGTATTTTTCATAAATTCCTGAATTTTTAATTCTTTAATTTTTTTATATTTGTTGTACATTTAATTCACTCGATCATTTCAAAAAGTATATTTCTATTTCTTCATTTTTCAGGTTTACTTTTCGTTAATTTCTTTTGTAATTTCTTTTTGTTCTTTTGTTTGTTTTTAAGTTTCAGTTTATTCATTTTAATGTCTCTCTTGAAGTTTATTTCTCATTTCTAAATTTCTAAATTTCCATTGAGTCCTTCCTTATTAAGATTATTATTAATTTTTTTATTTCTATTATATTTTATTTCTATTTTGATATATTATATATTATTTTATATTATTATTTTATAGTTTGTTCATTAATTTTTCTTTTTCACGTTCAAGTTTTACATTGGTTCGTTTGCTTTTATGCTTATTTTTATTCATTCATTTTTGAGTTTTTAATTTTTTTTAGCTTGTACATTTAATTTGTATATGTTTGTGTATATGTATTTGTGTATTTGTTTATCCCTTTATATGTCTTAAGATCTGCTCAGCTAGCTGCCCGTTTGTGTCGTTCTCTGCGTAGAAGCCGAAGAGCATCACAGCAGCTGCAGTTACGTTAGAGATCAATCCCGAGCTCCACGTAGACGCGAACCTGCACAAGGTGTGTCCTGCCACGGAGGAGACCTTCAGCGACGCTTTCTATTCGCGTCTCAGCCTGGTCATCACCGCGCTGGACAATGTGGAGGCTCGGAGATACGTGGACAGGTAAGAGACCCTTTTAAGGTATTTTATAAAATACTTTGGATGGTGAATTTCAGGATATGAATCATATTAAAGTAGTGTGTAGAGTGTTCAGAGTGTAGGAAAGCAGCCGTGGAGCCACATGTCGCTTTGTACCTTCGCAGTCGGTGCGTGTCCAATCAGAAAGCGCTACTCGACTCGGGGACCATGGGGACGAAAGGTCACACAGAGGTCATTGTGCCAAACCTGACAGAGTCCTATAACAGCCATGTAAGTGTGTGTGTGTGTGTGTGTGTGTAGATTGTGCAAATTGAGTGTATATTTGTGTTGGAAAGCTGAGTGAGATTTATTTGTGTAGAGAGATCCACCAGAGGAGGAGATACCATTCTGCACTCTGAAGTCTTTTCCTGCTGTGATCGAGCATACCATACAGTGGGCCAGGGACAAGGTCAGACACACACACACACACACACACACACACACACACTATATTTAACAGGCCTCTATGATTACATTTTTATTTCGGTGATCTTGTGCATCCAAGTTTAAAAAAACCCAACATAATCAGTTATTTCAAATGTAAATATGTAATATTAAACCATTAATATTTTAAAAGTATGTACAAGAAGCACAGAGAACACTGAAAAGTAAATCATCCAATTTATAATTGGTAGCTTGTGTTAACTTTATTAAAAAGAAAGAAATACTCCATCTTTTAAACCTTATACCACAAACTAAACACAGCCGTAGCGTACGTGTGATGAACGCTCCTGAGTATTTCAGCGTGTTTCCTTCGCTGCTTTTTTCCCCGCGTTGGCGTTCTGAGCTGAATCCTGATTGGATTTTGGTTTCCGTTTAGTTTGAAAGTGCCTTCTCTCACAAGCCCTCCATGTACAACATGTTCTGGCAGAACCACACGTCGGCTGTCGATATATTACAGGTGAGGGAGAGTTTTTAAACGAAGTGTCTCACTAGCACATTCTGCTAATAGTCATTCACATCGCATGTGGATGTGTGTGTATGCGTACCCGGATGTGTGTGTGTGATTTGTTTTGTAGAGGATGAAAGCCGGTGAGAGCATGGACGGAGCGTTTCAAGTCATTAAGGTGTTGAGTCGCCGCCCAACATGCTGGGAACACTGCCTGGCCCTCGCTCGGCTCAAATTTGACAAATACTTCAAGAGAAAGGTACAGTTACAGTAACACTCCAGTCCTTCCTCCCTTCCTCCCTTATTTCCTTCCTTCCTTCCTCCCTTCCTCCCTTATTTCCTTCCTCCTTTCCTTCCTTCCTCCCTTCCTCCCTCCCTTCCTTCCTCCCTTCCTTCCTTCCTTCCTTCCTTCTTTCCGTCCTCCTTTCCTTCCTCCCTTCCTTCCTCCTTTCCTTCCTTCTTTCCTTCCTCCTTTCCTTCCTCCCTTCCTTCCTCCTTTCCTTCCTCCCTTCCTTCCTTCCTTCCTTCCTTCCTCCTTTCCTTCCTTCCTTCCTTCCTCCCTTCCTCCCTTCCTTCCTTCCTTCCGTTAATAACATGATAATGACAGCATGGTCACTCTACCATATTGTGTTTATTACATGTTAATAACATGCACTTTTTTTTCCCCCAGGCATTACAACTACTGCACTCATTTCCACTGGATACGCGACTGAAAGACGGCAGTAAGTCTCGCACACACACACACACACACGTCCCAGGATGTGCTTAGAGTCATCAAAGAGACGTTCAGCATCACCGTTTAAAACGTGTACTCTCTTTCCAAAGCGATTGATCGGTTTGTGTTTGTTTTTTTCCCTCCCAGCTCTGTTCTGGCAGTCTCCCAAACGACCTCCATCCCCTATCGAGTTTGATCTCAAAGACCAGCTGTGAGTGAAAACGAATGAAAGAGCTCCGTTTAAAACCAACTATACGCTATATTTTATTCATATAATCTCATCTCCTTTAGGCACTATGGGTTTGTGGTCAGCTCGGCTCGACTGTTTGCAGGAATTTACAACATTCCGTATTCAGAAAAGGTGAAGTTCACGTTTTATTTTTTCCCCCCCGACATTTACAAAGCACAGTTCGTTATTCGGTGTGGTCACGCTTTCTATATTTAGGTCTCTTTATTTGTTTTGACAACAGAACCTCAGTTACGAGGCTGTGGCAAGTGTTCTGGCCGAAGTCGAGATTCCAGAGTACAAGCCGGCAGAGAAGGTAGCCGCTCATACCTCGTCCATCTATTAATAAATCTATAACTCCATCAGTTGGATCAGTTATTAGCTCCTCAGGACGACATCTGTAATGACAACTGGACGCTGTGAGTTAATGCGAGATGAGTGATGATCTAAAAGGTGTCTATTCTATTCTAAAAACCCAGATGTTTGCGCCCCTCGCGGTCACGTGACAGCGTGCGACGCGAACACCAAGGCTCCTGGAAAAAAAACAAAAAAATGTGCTCAGCAGTAATTCACAGCTGTCCAGATGTTATTTTTTTCCACAAGTTTCACAATGAAAAATGATCCAAATGTTCATTATTATTCACATAAAATTAACCTACAATATGAGAGTCAGTCTGTGTGCAGTAATACGTATATATTTATTTGTGTGTGTGTGTGTGTGTGTGTGTGTGTGTTAGCTTATAGAAACAGATGAAACAGTGAAGAAGCCTGATCGGATGAAGCTGATGGTGAGCAGTGAGGAGGAAAGGGAAGCCATATCACAGCTGGAGGAGGCCATCACATCTGGTTTTACTCCAGGTATACACACACACACACACACACGCGCGCACACACACACGCACGCACGCATGAAAAGCTTTAAAGCTGCATAACATCAAAATATACACTGAGGCATACATCAGCTGCTTAACACACCCCGATCCAGTGATGTAGGACATCATTACATCCTCATGATGGTCTCTCTCTCTCTCTCTCTCTCTCTCTCTCTCTCTCCTCTGTAGAGGGCGTGCGTATGACACCGTTGCTTTTTGAGAAAGACGATGACACGAACGGTCACATGGATTTTGTGGAATCAGCATCAGCTCTGAGAGCCCGCATGTACTCTATCGAAGCTGCCGATCGCCTCCAGACCAAACGCATCGCCGGCAAAATCATCCCTGCCATCGCCACGGCTACCGCAGCCGTCGCCGGATTGGTAAGGGCTACTCTCTGTCTGTGTCTTCTGTCTGTGTCTTCTCACTAAAGCAGAGATTTAAAATAATGGTCAGTCAGTCGAGGCGTGTTTTTTTTCCCTCTCACCCAAAATCTGCTTTATAAATTCCTGTGCACACTGGATCCTAAAGCTTTGGACACCAAATATGTCTGGGCTGATCAACTACATTTGGATTTCTTTAAGACGTTAGACTCCTTAGCTGAAAGGAATGAGATTGGTCCCAAATATGAAGCTGACTTGTTTAATAAAACCTATAAATGTTAGTTGTTTGGTTGGTTGCGCTTTGGATATTTAATTTGTGCAATAATCATTTCATCTTTTTTTTTTTTTTATACTGCAGGTGGCGTTGGAGCTGATTAAAGTGACAGGTGGCTATGGCTTCGAGTCATTTAAGAACTGCTTCTTCAACCTGGCCATCCCTGTCATGGTCCTAACAGAGACGGCTCGGGTTAGAAGGACGCAGATCAGGTAGCAGAGAGAGAGAGAGAGACAGAGAGAGTTGCATGAACACTTTGTAATATCTCGCAGTAATGCTGTATTGTAGGGAAGTATTGCTCCAATTTCGCATTCATTCTCTCTTTCTCTTTGTGTTAGAGATGACATCTCCTTCTCCATCTGGGATCGCTGGTCCATTGTGGGCCATGAAGACTTCACCCTGTCTGACTTCATCAGTGCTGTCAGGGTAAGTCACATCACAGAACCATTCACTGAGTGGTAGAAACACTGTCACTTCTTTCTGCACGCAATGACATTAACTCATTTTTACCCCAAAAAAAAAAAAGGTAAGTAAAGCTGTAAACTGAAGTTTTCCGACATGGAAACGTCTTCATGGGGACAGAGTGTGTTTTTTTTTAGAGGAATGAAACACTTTGTGCTGTTACTGTTAAATAATCCGTGGTTAGTAATGTGAAAGTAACAAGTACTCCATAATAGTAGTAGAGTTTGTTTACATGGCATTATCTTGTAGCAGCTGATGTATGCAGAAGAGGGTAGATAGCACTTTCCTCCAAGCGTGTTAGGCTGCCTTGTGATGCGGTTGGCGGTAGGAAGCGTGTTAGCGTTTACCCTGCTGGAAATAGGCAGGCGATCAAACGAAGGTGACTTGCTATCGCTTTGCTTCAGATTAACCAAATCGTCACCCTAAGAAAATCACATACACGTATGTTACATGGTCAGTAAAGTGCTTTCGGCTCTCCAGAGTGATCCAGAGTGCCTCCGCTGCTGTCCAGCATTGTCGTGATTGTCACGATTGATGAGGTTTGTGTTTTGTTGTCAGGAAAAGTACGGCATTGAGCCCACTATGGTAGTTCACGGAGTGAAGATGCTCTACGTGCCCATCATGCCTGGACACAGCAAGAGACTCAAACTGACGTAAGATGTCACTAGGTTACAGACACTGCACTCCAACATGAAATGTCCCAGTTTTAACTTATCAACTCTCTCTCTCTCTCTCTCTCTGTCTCTCTCTCTCGCTCCTCTGTGTAGTATGCAGAAGTTGATCAAGCCTTCGGTAGACAGGAAGTACGTCGACCTCACTGTGTCTTTTGCACCAGAGACGGACGGGGACGAGGATCTGCCCGGCCCTCCTGTGCGCTATCACTTTAGACACGAGAGTGGCGAGAAAGCCTGACACCCACACACACACACACACACACTGATATTACACCCTCCCTTCTCTTACCTTCCCCTGTGGACCACTAGTGGAGTAGCACTTGATCAATCTGTACATAGTAAAACTTTTTTTTGTTTTCTACGGGTTCGTAATTTTATTGCATAGCTACGTCTGTGCCGATGCCTTAAGAAATATTGTGCGTCCGTGATGATGATGATGATGATGATGGTGATGATGATGGTGATTATTATATATTATTGATCTCACAGTTGAGGGAGAACAGTGTTTACACTCCTAACTTAAGGCTTATGATGGCTATTATTTTATTAGCGCAGACACAGAGAGTTGTGGAAAGCTGAAAGAGTTTCAGACGATCGCTTCCCAATGCAGATTGTTCGTGACGTATTCTGAACGTTTTCCCGTTCATCCCAAGTTAAGACATGCAGACTCGCTGTGTGATATGCAAACTAAACGCCTCTATTTATTTGTACATCCCTACGCTTAGTGTCTCCTCAAGACGAACACGAACTTCAACAGACTCAACGACGAGCCCAAAGAAAACATCCATTTATCTGAATGACTCTCCAGAAGGCATTGAATGAAAATACTGAATAAATATACTGACTGAATCACCACACGCCTGTGATATAACATGCGTCCTGCAGCACTGTGAGTGGTCGATATCAGTTTGCTTTCATTCCATTCGTCACGGTCTGATTCGGACCCGCGTTCAAATCAAGCTCAGATTTGGGAGAAGTCAGTTCTGCTTATTGGTTCAGTCACAACTTGGACATATCTGAGAACCCGAGCTTGGACGCTTGCTCAGAATTTCCAGCCTGCTGTGATTTTATCATGTAGCACGCAGCCCCAGATAGGAAGCGAAGAAGAACGAGACTGAGCGTGGTTTTTAATTTTATTTGCTTCGTTTAAATTGGCCTGAACTCGTAACCATGACATCATCCGTGATATTCGTGACTAAAATGATGTCAGACATTTCACAGATTTAAAAAAACAAACAAATAAACAACCCAGATAGGTAAAAGAAGTATGATATTTCACAACATGACTGTGACTGGAGTATTCAGTTGAAGGTCTAATCAAAAATAAACTTCTCAACCATGTTACAGTATGATGGTGGGTGATTTTTTTATTTTAATTTTATTTTTGCTTTAAATCTTTAATTCTTGGGATGGTCAAGTTCAGAAGAGCAATACATAACAAGAGAAATCACTGAGATGTATGTGATGGAGCCCAGACGTAACATAAACATGTGATGGAGCCCAGACGTAACATAAACATGGTATTTTTAAGTGCTTCAGTTTCATATATTACTGTCGAATCTTAAAATCGGTGGGTTCATAATTAGCAAGGTGTCAGTTGGAGGAAGACTTCAAACGATTCAGGATTATTTTGTCCTAGGTTAATTATGGTTAAGGAAGGACGTCATAGCTCTCACATTCTCTCCAGCTTTCTATAGAAAATCAGGTTCCACCCAAATAATGCTAATGTATGAAAAGACAAACGGATATGGATAAAACTGGCAACTTATTTCAGCTGTCACATGACGCGAATGGACGAGACATCACGGACTGAATTATGCCGTCACAGGAAAATAATCATCTGTAAAAAAAAAAAGAGAGAGAGAGAGAGAGCTGTCTCCAATGTAGTTTATGATGCTGTTTACATAGGATTCTTAGCTGGACTGTTCAAGTTTGGAAAAACGCCACCTCGTCTTTTTCCAGTCTTCCCCTGTCTGGTTTGGGTGAGCCCGTACCCACTGCAGCATCTGATTCCTGTTCTTGGCCGACAGGAGTGGAACCAGAGGTTCAGCGTGTTGCGTGTTCTGAGATGCTTTTCTGCTCAGCATGGTTGCAAAGAGTGGTTAATGTCAACTCGAATAAAAGTCTCTTATCAACAAGGTCTCTAATAAAAGTCTCTTTTAAACAAGGTAGCATCCGATTCCTGTTCTTGGCCGACAGGAGTGGAACCAGAGGTTCAGTGTGTTGCGTGTTCTGAGATGCTTTTCTGCTCAACATGGTTGCAAAGAGTGGTTACTGTCAACTCGAATAAAAGTCTCTAATCAACAAGGTCTCTAATAAAAGTCTCTAATCAACAAGGTAGCATCCGATTCCTGTTCTTGGCCGACAGGAGTGGAACCAGAGGTTCAGCATGTTGTGTGTTCTGAGATGCTTTTCCGCTCAGCATGGTTGCAAAGAGTGGTTACTGTCAGCTCGAATAAAAGTCTCTTATCAACAAGGTCTCTAATAAAAGTCTCTATTAAACAAGGTAGCATCCGATTCCTGTTCTTGGCCGACAGGAGTGGAACCAGAGGTTCAGTGTGTTGTGCGTTCTGAGATGCTTTTCTGCTCAACATGGTTGCAAAGAGTGGTTACTGTCAACTCGAATAAAAGTCTCTTATCAACAAGGGGTTTCTGCCCACAGACCTGCCGCTCACTGGAGGTTTTTTGTTTTTTCGCATCATTCTGAGTAAACTCGAGACTTGTGCATCTCTAAAGTCATCAGTGTGTACTTCTTATAGGATAATAAGCTCTGGTCTGGTCTGGTCACCCTAGTCACCTATGGCGGATGTTCCTTTAATCCAGTCATCAAAATCTTCTTTACTGGATAATTAAAGTTTCAGTCAGAGTGCTGGTGATATATTTCCTCTAAATACTTGCATCGCAGCCCGCAGTGCTGCAGGTTCCCCCGGCTCTCACACACCTGATCCAGAATTAGGTGAAGTGTTGATGTCGGTGTGTTAATGCAGAAGAGCAATAAACCCTACAGCGCTGTGGTTTCTTCTGCATCCAAGCCGTATTGATGTTCAAAGCATGCTATATATAGTGTTCTTCAAAGACTTTGGAAATGTGTGTGTGTGTGTGAGAGAGAGAGAGAGAGAGAGAGACTGCAGTATGCCATGAAGAGTGGGTCTGAATTCAGGCTGCACAGATAGACCTCGCCTCGACAGAGATGGAGACGTGCTCTGATCAGACGTGTGTATGAGTGAGTGTGTATTTCCTCCTCATTTCCTCCTTTGACAGGGAAACAGCCCTGGTCGCCTTGGCAACAAGCCCACCCATATTGTATACGTATGTAAAGCCAGTGAATTATGTAAAACATGACCTAAAGACATTGTTCCACATTGTTGTGTGCAGTGTTTTATCCACGTACTGCAGAGCTTTAGCGATACTGTATATGCGTCCCTCTGCTTATATCACAGGAAGTTCCCCAGCAGGGGGCAGCACAGGGTTTGCTCATTACTCAGGGTCCTCAGAGTGAAGAAAGGTGAAGTCCTGAGTTGTTTTTTCTTTTTCTTTTTTTTTCTTTTTTTTTAACACATTGACTGTTGCCATTGTGTAGCACCAAGCAGTCAGTGTTTAGTGCAGAAACGGTGTTCCTGGGTGTAAATAAAGCTTCTTTCTTTATCCCTTTCTTTCTTTATTTACTCTTTTTTTAAATCCCTTTTCTGTTCTTTATCTTTCTTTCTATTTTACTCCTTTCTTTTCTTCACTCTTCTTTACACCTCCTTGTCTTTTTTCTTTCTTTCTTTCTCTTTTGATTTACTGCTTTACTTTTCTTTATTTTAAGCCCTTTCTTTCTGTCCTTTTTTTGTTTCCTTCTTACTTACTTTATTTTGTTCTTTCTTTTTTAATTCTACCTTTCCCTTTTTTCCTTTTTTTTAACCTTTTCTTCACTATTTTTTACTCCTTTCCTTGTCTTTCTTTCTTTCAGTTTACTGCTTTTCTTTTCTTTATTTTAACCCTTTTATTTCTGTCCTTTTGTTTTTGTTTCTTTTTCTTTTTTTCATTCTACCTTTTTCTTTCTTTTTCTTTGTTTTTTTTCTTTCTAAATTTACCATTCTTTGTTTTTTTGCTTTCTTTCTTTTTCTTTCTTTCTTTCTTGTCTCTTCCTCCCTTCTTTCCTTGTTTTTTTTACCCCTTTTCTTTCTTTATTTCCTAAACCACTGCTTGCATACAGGTGACCTTTACTTCCTTTACTTCCTCTGTTTCTCTGTCCGTGTTGTTAAATGGGTTTAGCACATAAATAACATCAGATATTATATCAGGAATAACATCACGTAGCCTCATTCTTCTTAGAAAACAGCAGTCTGTCGCAAAAAAATTCTTACTCTGACTTGTAAACAAAACATTTCTATGGATTTGTACCAATGAACTGTTTATTGCTTCAGAACATTAGTATGGATTTTACAGTTAGCAGCTGAATGCAGCATTGATTACACCGTACCACTCGGCCCACATCACACATCTCCAGCAATGATTCATTTCCTGTAACATCGTGCCCCCAGGTGATGGTCTTTTCATATTCACCGACACCACATATACTTATGTACTGTATATATGAAGACCAATCACGTCCTTCTTCTTTTTTTTTTTTTATGGACTGAAATACACGCCCACTCAGAGCTGCTCTCATTCCCAAATATGGACGCGTTCTGGAGTCTGCAGTCGTAGTTTCTGGAAGCAGGTCTTCTGTGTTTGTTACAAGAAAGCATACATATTTATGCTGTATAGTATATTCAGAGTATCACTGTGTGTATTATGTGAGTGTGTTACAGAAAGTAGGTCGTCTCTGTGGAAGCTGGTGAACACTGTGCTGGCTCTTCCTTCTACTAGACAACCCTGCTGCTCAGACTTCTGCTCCATCTTCACTAACGACAGAGAGAGAGAGAGAGAGAGAGAGAGAGAACATGGGGTCAGATTAGGATGAAGGACAAAGACAAAGCGACAGGCAAATGTTTGGTTCTGATGTTGACGGTGGAATTTTTAGCTGTTGGATTGTCTAAAGCAGGGGTCATCATCTGGCATATATAAACTGTTTCAGCACATCCAACTAAGAACTTTACTTAAAAGTACTCTGACAAAAAAAAATCCTTAGTGTAGTTGAGCGATTTTTCTAAACAAGAACCATCACGGATTGTGTAGCAGATGCAGTTTTGTCTCATTCAGAAAGAATAATTTTCACGTTTTTTTTTTTTTTTTTAAAAACCCAGTGTATCTCATCTGTTCAGAGTCGGAGGCACTAGTTAAAAGCGGTGACGCCGCTACAAAACAAAACACAACCACTTCAAACTGTTATTTACAGTCATGAACTAATCGTTCAGTCATTCGGTTCGTCACTTATCCGGATCTTTTGTCAGCAAGGAATGTTATATAGCTGGACTTTTAATAAAACTTTTAGTTGTGTACCGATTATAGTGATTTAAACAGTATTCATGTGGAAATTTCGAGGCCACAAATTGTGGACCCAGGGAGAGGGAAGTCTAACAGAAAGAGGGTTTACAGTGTATCTGTGTTTAGCAGAAGAAACTAATGAAGTCAACTCAGCGGTCATGTATAGATGTCCGAGATGCATAAAGCCCAGTTTGAATGTAACGAACCACGTGATTAACATATAAACAGCTCCCTCTACAGCTTGATTGCAGTGTCAAAAGATTGGGAAGGGGATTCACTCCCGAAGTGATCGCGCTGAGTGGAAATGAAGAGAATCCTGACTGATATTCATATTAGTATTCATCTTGACACCATGAGGTAGGAAAGAAGAGTAGTGAAATGTAAAGCGTCAATAAAATAATACAAAATGCAAATACAATGCAACACAATGCAGGAATTCAATTAAGCCCTCAGTGTGAACTGAACTTAGCCTGTGGCAGGCTGGGGTCAGGGGTCACACACACACACACACACACACACACACACACGCACACAAAGTCCTAGTCCTGGTCCCTGATCCCCAGCTGTGAGCAGCCCAGACAGAGCAGGAGTTCAAAGTTAAAAAAGAGCACAGATGGTTAATGATATCACCCCCTCCTCTAGAGGAACAGACGTGGCCCAGCTCTATTTCAGCCACACACACACACACACACACACACACACACACACACTTAATCCTGAATCACATTTTAGTTAGCTTTATCACCACACTTTATCACCATATGAGCACTGTACTTCCACAAAGCTAGTTTCTATTATTTTAAATATATATTTGTCCAAATTTAACAGCATTCAAGCATTTGCTGGAGCAAGAGAACTTGAGATTGATTAGTCATATATTAGATAAAAACAGGGAACAGTACTTTAAAGAGCTTCATGTTTGCTGTAGGCTGACAGTTCTGCACATTTGGTCTGTTTATTTCTTGCCTCGGCTCGGGCCAAGCTTTCGGGTGTGTCTCAAATCGATCTGTAGTTCCATAGGTCATGAACCTGAACTGTGGTCTTACAGGATATAAAGAGTGTTTGGCTTAAAAAGTGAACTAGAGCTACTCGAACTACTTGAAGATGTGACACTATAGACATCCTCGTTATTTGGGAGATGTTCAAATATACATGTGCGAAACAAATCTGATAAAATAAAAAAAAAATCTGATAATTTGATTCAAGTGTTTACATGCACTTATATAATCTGATTAAGTGAAAAGTCCAGATGTAGCTAAATCAGTCAGTAATAAGTTTATTGTGGCAACGAGGGAAGCTATTTGTGTGTGTGTGTGTGTGTGTGTGTACACAGTAGTGTGCAAAAATCTTAGGCACATGCAAAGAATTGCTGTAGAGCAAAGATGCCTTCAAAAATAATGAACTTAAATGTTTCTGCATTAAAAGAAGATATTATAAAGAGCAGTAAACAGTAATATAATGACTTCCGGCGACATGAGCGACAGCCGCCGTTAGCAACTAGATGTGGGCGTGTGCAGTGACGCAACAAAGTTGAGAAACTTTATGCAAATTTGGACCGACGTGGTGCAGCGACTACTAATAGGAGTGAAGACAGTAGAGCGCATGTGAGCCATGCTGAACGTGAGGCTGAATTGTTTTGTGGAACCAGACGATCCGGCGTTGCGATGGCACGATGGCCACACTGCTTGTCCTTCATCTCGTATGAAATGATGCATATATATGTATACACTGGTGATTTTTATAAACAATACAAATTTCCTTCCAGAAAGTTTCATTTTAGCATCAAGAAAACTGATTTGTTGTCCAAAGTGGAATGCTAGTTGCGACACCCAATGATGGCAACCAGTAGCAGGAAGCGTAACGCCGACAGGCGACTTCACATTGCGGCGATAAATTCTGCATGTGTGAACGCAGCTTAAGTCTGGTTTTAAGGATTTCTTGAAATCTGATAAGGGATTTAATCTGATCCTGTAAAGTGGCGTATCCACCTCACAACTCCAGGGTCTGTCTGTTCAGCAGGTTTGCGTATGTTTTCTCAGCATCTCTGCAGGTTTCCTCTGGGTTCTCCGGTTTCCTTCCACCTCCCAAAAACCTGAGGCGCGCAACTTCAGGATAGTCAGCTACTGAAGATGAATGAAAGACTGAAAGAAGGGAAGCTATTATAGCAATAATAGTAACCTATTATAACCTGAACAATCTGATAGGTGTTTAAATCTTTTTTTTTTTTGCCTCAGAGGAAAGAGCAGGTCGGATTGAGACACACCCCTCCGTCACGCTCTCTCTCTCTCTCTCTCACTCTCTCTCTCTCTCTGTGGGAAAGAAGAAAAAAAAAAGAAAAGAAATAAGGGGGGAATGAGCGCTTCCTGTTGGCTCGCGCCCTGATTGGCGCGCGCTCTTCCTGCGCGACATCTGGAAGGGAGGAGAGACAGAAAAGGAGAGAGAGAGAGAGAGAGAGAGAGAGAGACGGAGAGACGGAACTAAGGGGGGGAAAGAGGAGAGAACGAGTGTTACCGACTCCTGAGGTAAGCAGAGTGCTACGTTTTTTCTTTATAAAGACTGAGGGGGGAAATAATGGTGTGTTTTAGCGATTAATAACGGAAACTTCTGGAAAGATTTTCGCCCTTGAGAGAGAGAGAGAGTCGCGCGCGCGCGCTGAGAGAGAGAGAGAGCGCGCGCAGGAGGGCGCGTGCAGGCGCGTGAGACGAACACAGCCCCCTCCTCCTCCCCCTCTCCACTGTTTGTGTTCATGGCGACGGTTTATCTGCTTAGCATCATGCTAACATAAAGATTTGTGGTGTAAAGTCAGGTATTTTCTTCAACATTTTTTAATAATAATAATAATAACACATCTTTTTTATTTACTGTTTATTTTTAAATCTCTGTTGAAGCCTGTAGCCCCTTCCTCAGGCTGGGCCAAAGCCAATTCATCATCAATACAGCACAGTATGTATTTATATTCAAATATCACCATATATACAGATAATTATTACACAGTTGTACTTATTATGAGCGTTATAAATGCACATGTAGGCTGTATTAGAGCTCAAATCTAACCACAGAGTTTTATTTTTATTTTTTTTGTCTAAATGTCGCCTATTTTAATGCGGCACCGCCATGACAGACATGTTTATTAACGGTTTCTGGAGTCAGTTATTCAGAAAACAACAACTTCTTCTTCTTCTTCTTTGTTAAATTGCTTCCAGACTGAGCAGAAACGCTGTATGTGAATGTGTGCGTTTGTTTGTGCCCCTGTTTCAGCCTCATTTCACCGCGTGTTTACGTGAGAGCTGGGAATGTAGAGATCTCACAGAGCTCGATCCTGATTGGCTAATCTCCAGTTCCGAGCTGATGAATATTCATGAGGCTGTAAAGCCCACACGTGCGAGTGGCTTGACCGTGACCACAGTAGGTGCGTTTACATGCAGCCGAATAATCCGATAGTAATCGGATTGTAAAGTCTCCATGTAAACACCTCAGTAGATCCGAATGTCAATCGGATTGAAAGGGGCGGTGTTGATCTGGAATAATTGTAAGAGCCTATTTTTAATCCGTTATTAAATACACCCTAAATACTTTGTGCACATGCGCAGTGCAGTGGTGCGTACGTATATTTAGTCTTGTTGGAGGAGATAATATTTGTTAAACATATAAAAACAACGATTGTTGAGAGACTGGATGGAAGGAAAGTAGATGCATATTTTTTTAGATGCATATAAACAATGCTTTCCCAATTTGCGATCAGATTGAATTCATCCAGTTTGATGAAAATGTGAGAAGACCTACTGATGTGGGTGGGTTTGTAGGTGTGGGAATTTATTTATTTATTTTTTAATACACTTAAAGCCTAAAATGTGGGTTTTTGTGAGGACTGGACGGTGTGTCATCATAAGTTATAAGTTGTTAAGTTGTTTTTATCGTGAATCGCGAGCAGAAGCTTCAGAAGCTCTAAATCACGGCGTTCCGTGGAAATAAGCTTCATCTAAGGTTATTTAGTTATAGGAAAATAATCAACACGAAGCGGAGTTACAGCTCGTCCCGAAGTGTCGTTCCTCTTACACCGCGGCAGTTAGTCAGCGATTACGCTACTTAATTAAATAAAACCGTCTCGTTATCTTTTTATCTGTAATGTTTAGCAGCGCCTGTGATGTCGTCATTCTTTAACCAAGCTGTTTTTTTCTCCCTTGTTGAAGTCAATAAGCTTGTCAGTGTTACCCGGAAGCCAGAAAGCGCAACGTCTTCATTTCTTAAGACTTTCCATGTCGTGTTACAAAGCTCTGACACTGGAGACTCCTTCCGTAAATGCTAACTCAGCGACTCCTCACAGAAACCTTATCGTCATATCAATGATTGCACTTTTTTTTTTTTTTAATTCATTTATGATTTGTCGGAGCGTCAGCTGTACAAGTCTCTGTGAAAGTTTAGAAAGTTATTAGAGCGAGCGCATTAATATATAATAAAATCCTGCGATTTGCCTTGCAGTTGGACGTGCTGTCAGTGGTGCTGTTATAGAAAATGAATCAACACCTTCTAACCAATCAGAATTGAGAATTTGAAAGCACTATTATGGTATGATTTGTCAGAAAGTACAGCACAGACTAATCCAAAAATGAAACTGATTGGTTAAAGAAAAAAATGCTGCATTTGACTTGACTCGAAAGTGGGAACTCGGCCAACAGTTTGTGTATGTGTGTGTGTGTGTGTGTGTGTGTGTGTGTGTGTGTGTGTGCAGAGTGCTCTAAAGTAAATAGCACTATAAGCTCATTTTATGTAGCGAAGTGATATTTTATTTAGTGTCGACGATGCCACGTGATGAGCTTCCCGACTTTCTGAGTAAGAAGTCCAAGTTTGAGGGTTTTCCCCCCAACAGAAACAAACTTATGAGTAATAAAATATTTAAAACATCAGTCAATCCAGAGTAAGTGAAGTTCTTTACATTGTCACGAAACTAAATAAACAGTTTTGTAAGATGTTTGGCTGTTACTCAAACATTGGCTGGATCATGTTTATAGAAAATGGAGAGTTGTGTGTTCTTGGTAGCTTTACAAGCTTTACAATCCGTTTTTTTCTCTTCCTCATGGTGTTCGGTGTAAAATAAAGGATCCCAGACCCCCACGAAAAAAAAATACTTTAGAAAACAAAACCGCTTTGTTCATGCACTACAGGGTGATGCAATATTTATACTGCAAAAGAAAACGATCCAGTCTGTGAATGGATTCTGAGATTTGTTGTAAACTCTGCAAATGAATATGATGTGCTACTAATATGATGTTTGGGACATTTTGTTCCACCGAATGGTGTCCAGACAGACTTCTTTTCACTCTTCGTTATCTAACGAGTCATTAACAGTTTGGAGATAATCAGTTTTTTTTGGTCAACCATGAAAGCCGTAGTGCTAATTAAAACAGGAAAGGGTCACGTCAGGGTTTCATGAGGTTACAGTTTGGCTGCGCGACAGAACGTTTGCTCGCCGCTGATCAATGATATAATCACGATAAAGGCACACGGATTACACACACGAACTACACACACAGACCCGTGTTGTGCAACGTCGGATTCTTGTCTTTTTGGCACAGAGTGTGAAAAATAACATCTGCGTCCAGGAAAAGTCTTTGCTCGGCTCTGGGACGGAAGCTGAAAGGAAAGGCTTTGTGTCCTGCATCCTGACGACAGGATATTCCGGCGTTAAAGACTAGCTGATGATGAAGGTGTGGGCCGTGAGCCGTGGTCTTCTGTCCGTGTATCACATGTAAAAATATCTAATAGTTTAAGTCTTGTGTTTTTATTTTCTCTTTATATTTAACTGTGAGGTGACTGCCACTTACAGCAGGAGTAATATGCAAATGGCAGCTTTATGCTACGTGTTATTTTGCTCCGCTTCCTCAGTGCTTCCACAAAGCTACGTGCTAATTAAGATGCTAATGAACCCGTCTAGTGAAAAATGTTCTGCTGACAGCCGGATCTTCAGTCGATGTGTATCTACCATTAAACATTAAACATAGCTAGACATAGCTACTGTCATACTTTACACACAGATACTCATAGCTATCATGAAACCTTACACATAGCTACGCATCGCTACTGTGAATCTTTACACATAGCGACACATAGATACCATCAAACTTTACACATCGATACACATATCTACTGTGAATCTCTAAACATAGCTAAGCATAGCTACCCTGAAATTTTAAACATAGCTACACATAGCTACCAAGAAATTTTAAACATAGCTACACATAGCTACCCTGAAATTTTAAACATAGCTACACATAGCTACCCTCAAATTTTATACATAGCTACACATAGCTACCCTGAAATTTTAAACATAGCTACACATAGCTACCCTGAAATTTTATACATAGCTACACATAGCTACCCTGAAATTTTATACATAGCTACCCTGAAATTTTATACATAGCTACACATAACTACCCTGAAATTTTAAACATAGCTACACATAGCTACCCTGAAATTTTAAACATAGCTACACATAGCTACACTCAAATTTTAAACATAGCTACACATAACTACCCTGAAATTTTAAACATAGCTACACATAACTACCCTGAAATTTTATACATAGCTACATATATCTTCTGTGAATCTGTAAACATAGCTAAGCATAGCTACCCTGAAATGTTAAGCATAGCTGGACATGGCTACCATGAAACTGTACACACAGCGACACACAGCTACCCTGAAACTTTAAACATAACTACATACCAAATACAAGCTTTACTTTTGGAGTAGGGTAAAGGAAGAGGGTTTATTTTTCCTGGTCTAGTTGTCGAACCTACAAACGTTTTTGTTGTGATGTCGTTATCTGTACTGGTACAGTATATCTCTAGAGATGATTATTTCACCAGAGTGGTACAAGGACACAGGCACACATCTTGTAAAAACGGCAGGCGGTTCACATTCGATCATGAAAAGATTTGCGATTATTCAAATGACATGAATAGAAGGACATTGTGCAGAGCAGTCCAAGGTCTCATCGGTCCAGCTCTAGTGTCCACTGTTTTCTTTCTTGGCATAATTAAGTCTGCTGGATTTCTACAGGACCATTTGCTCAAGCAAATAAAACCGCCAAGAGATCATTCTTAAGAACTGTAATTATTTAAGGATTGTTCGTATTGTACTGTATGAAGAGAAGGAGTGAGGGAGTGTTATAGACAGTGTTACTCATTGTCTGGATCCTAATGGAGGCTGTCAGAGGATGTGATTTCTGGTTCTCTGTGTATGAGCCTTGATTTGATTCAGAGTCAGAGCGACAGACTGACACAACAGCCAACAGCGTTTGAGATACGCCACACCCCCTGCCGGATCTAAACAAATCTGACAGAATCTCAGAAAGCTAGCTAAATATGGAAAAGAGCGAAGAGATTAGCAGGAGCTTTTTACTGACTCTTAATGATGCAGAAGCTCATACGGTTCCTCCCTCTTCCTCCCTCTTCAACTCTTGCTAATGCAGAGTTGGGCCTGCCTCCGGGGACGAGACATATACGGTTGTAGAGAGCATTTAATTGTATGATTACGAAGTCTTGCCAACACATGAATCACCATGTCGTGTTGAGCTATAACATTCATTTTTTTTTTTCAGATATATTATCGTATCGGTGTCCATAACACTAATGCACAGGTACTAAAAAAAGCTCCGAAATACCAATTTTGATTGGACGAGCACTTTAAAATGCCATCACTGCACTCTGCGTTCTTTTCTGGAAGAGGCTGGCTAGACAGGCTACATTTTTGAGCAGTGCCTGGACCCCTGAGATTGAAGCTGTCGTATTTGGAAGACGGCAAACGACAAGCGTCTTTAAAGACGTCTTATTCGGGGCAAATTCGAGAGGCAGCGTATACGTTTGTTTTATCGTACATTCGTATTTTTGGTCACTTTGTTACCTTTCTTTAATAAGGACATTGCAGATCTCAGTTGTTTCTTAAAACCTTTCAAGCCATAACACTGATTTACAGTTAATCAGTCACAGTTTTGAGTCAAGCGGAACAGTGCGGTCAGGATTTGCCCTGAATCTCCACATGGAAATGATGTTTACAGGATAACTTTGTTATCGTGTATCGCCGAGTTAAGTGACTTGATTTGGCCGAGGAAGTGCACTTTGCAGTGATTAGCTCTTACAATACACGCAGAAATGCGGCGCAGATTCTCGGCAGAGATGCTACAGTGGAAAACGTGGCCGATCTGCTAAGCTCATGAGATCACGTGCCACTTCAAACAGTGATCTTTTCTGCAGACGGGAGAGTCGTTCGTACAGGGAACGTTCGATACGTCCGAGTACCCAGCCTACGCATCCTGTCCTCCTTTTATTTCCTTTTATTATTCGCTTTATTTACTTACCAAATATTTTATTTAGATTCATGGCTTCACGACCAAGCAGAGAGGAAACCCAGAACAGTTTTAAACCCAGCTCTTCTTTATTTTTTTTTATTGTAGCTGTAGTCCTGGACTGGTTCGATAGTGGCACTGGTTGTTGGTGTAGTAACTCA
>CM074972.1:10769758-10802095 GCA_037577455.1 Pangasius macronema
CAGACAGGTGAGCTCTTCTGTGTACGCCTGTACAGTGTGTGTGTGTGTGTGTGTGTGTGTGTGTGTGTGTGTGTGAGAGAGAGAGAGAGAGAGAGAGAGAGAGAGAGAGAGAGAGAGAGAGAGAGAGACAGGGTGTGTGTGCTGTTTTCGCTCCATGTTGTTGAGTAATTAAGGCTTTCCAAAACAGACATGCCAGGAATTCTTCAGCTCTCCCTCAAATTCCTGCAGTTTTTTTTTTTTTAAACCTCCCCCTCTTCTAAAGAAAGACGTGTGGCTGCAAAGCTGCTATTTGGGAAGTATGCTGTGTGAGAGAGAGAGAGAGAGAGAGGAAGGCTGCATTAAGGCTGTAAGCACACTAAAAGTCGCGGAGCCCATTGTGTTAATCATTTCCTAGTTTCGCTCCCGTTCTCTTGCGCACTTTATGTTTTACGACATTGTTATCAGCGATTCCTCATTCGTTTTTCTCCATCTTCATTTTCAGCTACGCCCCCGTGCTTCCCAGTGATTTATAACAGCGATGTCAAACTAATGTTCTCTCAGGTTTTATTATTTTTTTAAAAAGTAGGTTACCTTGTTTAAAACCAGGTCTGGATAAAAATAGCATGTTGTGATTGTACTGGAGTTTATTCGGACGAAACTTCTGAAGCCGCCATCCTTCATTCACTCATTCATTCATCTTAAGGAAGTGCTTCATCCTGGTCGGGGTCGCAGGAGATCCAGAGCCTACCAGGTGTAAAAACTCACATTCACCTACAGGTACAGAGCAGCCTCAAATCCATTTTCATTCCCAGCCAACTCTAATGACAGATACGATTCTAGTAATACAGTACGATCGAAAAGCCCAGACTACTGAGAATAAATAACTAGAGGGACGACAAACCACATCTGCATCATTTATTTTTCTTTGCATTGCACCCAGACCTGCCAGCCTTCATGTGTCTCGGGTAAGAATTCAGCATTTTAAGATCAGAGTACGCCGCTTCGAGTTACCACTCAAAAATACGCAATAAGACCAGCCTTCTTTTTTTCCCCTTCCAACCCAATCGACACGGAAGCGGAACGACTGACGAGCGCAGATTTTTTTTTTTTTACTTTCTGATATTACCCGGAAGGCCTGGAAGCCCCGCCCCCTTTCTGCCATGTCTCGTAATCTTTCGTCCAGGACTCGATTTTCACGCTCGAAAGACGTGCCGATACGTCAGCGGATTTCATTAATATGAAGTAAAGCATAAGTTAATTATATTTGTTATGGGAAAATTGTTAAAATCTGTTGTTACATTGACATATCACACGTGTGTGTGTGTGTGTGTGTGTGAGTGTGTGTGTGTCTCCACCTCCACTATATTTGCTTATAAGCTCCTCATACATTTTCCCACTGCGACTTTTTTACATGCACAGCAGCACTTCTCCCAAAAGACGCACACACACACACACACACACACACACACACACACACTCAGCATTTTCTCCCCGTGTGTTCAACCGATTAATCCTGTTGTGTTGCAGGCTCTCATTAGCATTTCAGGCGGCGTTTGAATCGAGGCCACTTTCTGCTTGTTCACCAGCCAGACTGAGAGCTTCCTCGTGCTCGATTGGCCGAGACCCTGACGATGCACTGACTAACCGCACCATGGCCCGAGAGGCTCTCTGGAAACTCCCACAATCCCTGGCTCTCTGGTGAGTATGGAAATATGGCATTGTGTGTGTGTGTGTGTGTGTATGTGACTACACAGTGTGGATTAATATTCAGATCATTCGAAGCACATTTGCCAGCTTGTCTTTATATCCAGCTAAAAGTGAGCAGGACTGATCCGTTCAGTGTAATTTAAGACACTGTACTTACCGAGGCGTGGCTGCAACCCACCCAAGGGGTGCGTATTTCCAAGAACAAACATCTGGCAGGTCCCTCAAGGCCAACATATCTCTCACACACACACACACACACAGACGGAGTCGTAGTGCATGGTATGGATGCAAGTGGAATGCAGTTAACTTCCACTATATTAAATGTAACTCTAAATGGATAAAAAGCACAAGGTGTTGTTTATTCATTTTTTGAATGCTGTAATATAAGCGGAATAAAACACACGGTGTTATGGGAAAAGAATCAACGTAAGGGGGATAAAAATAACTTTCTGTATCCCCAAGAGTTTTATTTCTTACTTAATATCTCATATTTGGAGATTGTTAGTTTTTATATAGTGTTTGACTGCAATTTTTTTTTTTTCTCTATTTTAATTAACAGATTTTCAGCACCAACCTTCATTGATTAACAACAAAACTCTTCCAAGGTGAGGCATCACTCTCTCTCTCTCTCTCTCTCTCTCTCTCCCTCTCTCTCTCTCTCTTTGTCTCTCTCTCTCTCTCTCTCTCTCTCTCTGTGTCCTTTTCTGTTTGTGCCTTGACATGTTGAGCAAATAATGTGTTTAAAAGTATTAATATTTTCCTCGACACACAGTTTTGAATGATTCGTGTCAACACAACGCCACTCGCGTTTCCGTGCCACCGCGATTCAGTTTCCATCAGAAAGTGAATCATGTCGTCTTGTCCTTCAACCTCAAGGCCTGCAAAATAAATGAGATTTTGAAATCATTCGTTTTGCCCGTCCGGACTAAGCACATCGCGGAGTACTGCTGGAGCACAGGCGGCCCGAGTCTTCCATGTGCTTACAGCATGTGCACAAGTGGCTCAAGATGTCTTCCTGACAGCGGTTTGGCGCTTATTTGAAGCAGAGAAACCGATCTCGGAGCACTTCTCTGCTTTGTAAGAGCGACAGTAGCGTATTAAGTATAAAAATAAAATAAAAAATATATATATGTAGGTGTCGCATACACAAATAACAAGAATTAAATCAAACTGTGTTGGGAGACATTGACAGGTTGGTGATTGTCCGGATCCTCATCACTCATCAGTCCCTTCTGGTTACATCCCTTCCCTTCGTCTTCGTTTCACTGTAGTTACTGAATAATGGTCTGAAGACGAAGGCGTATAACTGAATAATAAGTAAGGGCCTGAAGGCTTTAAAACAAAAAACAATCTCTGCTGTTCTCCGCTATAAAAATGCCATTTTTTTAAACATATAAGTGAATAATGATGTAACCTTGTGTAAAAATCATTTATCAGATTTGTCTGAAAAGTTTGTGGTATTTGTTTCTTCCTTCTCTCCCAGCCATGATGTCGGTCTGCGTGCCCTCCCCGCATAGCTCCTCCCCTTCCATGGATGCGGCCAACTGCAACGGACCTGCAGTGACTCCACCCACCTCCCTCAGCCTGCGCTCCTCCCACAACCAACTGCTTAGCGATGACGTGGTCAATCAGGGCCAGGCCACGCCCCCAAAGTGTCGCAAGAAGTACGCACTGATGAGCATGCAGAGCGCCATGGGGCTCGGTGAGAGCGCTGCAGGACCTCCTTCATCGTCCTCCTCATCATCCTCCTCATCATCCTCCTCGTCCTCCGTCGCAGGTAATGCTACCAATCTAAAGCTGGCGAAGAACGGCGCGAACCAGCTGCGCAAAGCAGCCGAGCTGCAAGACCAAAACAAAAACACGACAAACGAAGATGACGCAGGAAACATCACGGCAGACTCGGACCACGAGTTGGAATTAAGCATCGACAGCCAAACAGAGCTGGAAGACTTTGACGAGCCAGCTAGCAAGGACATGAGCGATTTTCTTAACGACGAGGCCAACGACGAGGATCAAGCCGAGGACTTGAACACAAACCCCTTCGAGGAGGATTCCGATGAGCTGCTCATCCTGTCAGCCAAAACAGAACTCGTCAGGAAGTCCCCGCAGAAGGACAAGATCTTCCTGGAGTCGCACACTGATGACCTTTCTCTAGATGAATCCAGGGCGCAGGATTATGACGTCACAGCTCCACTGCTGAAAGAGAAAGATCTCAGCCCTCCGTTGTTACGGAAACAGCACAGCCCAGAGGACACGCCCCTTCTGTCTGTCGGCTCCTCCTCCGCCTCGTCCTCCCCGGAGACGAAAAAGGACAGGCCCCGGACCGGCGCGAAGACAGACCGCGCGCTTCATCGCATCCAGAACCTTCCACCCAGTGATGAGGAGTCCAGCTGGACCACGCTGTCTCAGGACAGCACCTCACTGGGATCGCCAGAGGACACAGGTCAGTGATTATGCTCTGTGTGTGTGTGTGTGTGTGTGTGTGTGTGTGTGTGTGTGTGTGTGTGTGCGCGTAAGAGTTTCCTTCTGCCTTAAAATGTGCTCGCTATTCAGATGTTTGGAGTTCACATTGGCTAGAGGGTGATTGTTGAAATACTTTAGCTAGTGTGTGTGTGTGTGTGTGGTGTTTTTAGCTGTGGTTTGGCTATGGCAGTACAGTTGTTTGCTCAGGCATGATGTTGGATTTTTGTGTGTGTGTGTGTGTGTGTGTGTGTGTGTGTGTGTGTGTGTGTGTGTGTGTGTGTTTGCCTGGAACACGCACCTGCACACATCTACAGCTCTGACTTAACTATTTCACAGCCACTAAGAAAGGCTGGTCCTTAATCACATGACCTGATTATTTATGAACAGTCTTCATTTTAGAAAACATCTGGAAATCAAAAACATCTGGAAAATCAGAAAATGGATTAAATGTCAGAGACGTTTAATTAAATTTTAGAGACGTTAATAAGGTCCTGGCAAAATGTAATGTTGGACTGTCATGCCACTGGGATTGTGTTTTCATTGTTTTATTCGTGGCTGGGAAGAAAATTAGCAACAAAAATGAATGTTGTATATTTGTTAAGCAGTTATTATTAATAGTCGTACCTGTAGTTGTGCTTTACTGTTACACATGGACACGCCTTAGAGAGCGAGGTCTCCAGTTTATAGTGACTGGTTTAATGCTGTTTAATGCACTGTCTTCCAACAGTGTCACTCTGTGCTTAGAAAAACTAATACCCAACTCAAATAATTCACTCTCCTGAGGGCTGTATACTCAACTCAAATATTTTACACACCTGAGCGCTGTATACTCAACTCAAATATTTTACACACCTGAGCGCTGTATACCCAACTCAAATAATTTACACATCTGAGCGCTGTATACTCAACTCAAATAATTTACACACCTGAGCGCTGTATACTCAACTCAAATAATTTACTCACCTGAGCACTGTACACCCAACTCAAATAATTCACTCACCTGAGCACTGTATACTCAACTCAAATAATTCACTCTCCTGAGCGCTGTATACTCAACTCAAATAATTTACACATCTGAGCANATTTACACACCTGAGCACTGTACACTCAACTCAAATAATTTACACACCTGAACACTGTACACTCAACTCAAATAATTCACTCACCTGAGCACTGTATACCCAACTCAAATAATTCACTCACCTGAGCGCTGTATACTCAACTCAAATAATTCACTCACCTCAGCACTGTATACTCAACTCAAATAATTTACACACCTGAGCACTTATACTCAACTCAAATAATTTACACCCCTGAGCACTGTATACCCAACTCAAATAATTTACACACCTGAGCGCTGTATACTCAACTCAAATAATTCACTCACCTGAGCACTGTACACCCAACTCAAATCATTCATACTTGTAAATATTTCATTAAAATCTGTTCAGGTGACATTGGGTTGAGGTATTGGGTTTGTGAGTGTGTAAAATTTTATTCGGTATGGAGTTGTTAGTGTAGATACTGAGATGACCTTTCATGAGCAAAATGTACGTATGTTGTGGAAAAAACATGTCCATGTGACTTGATGTGAGGCATCAGTGTGTTTGGTTTTACGCACACACACCTGAATAATCTGCTGATGTTTAGGAAACCGAGTATCTTCACTAAAACAAGTGTATCAGATCAGTGTGTGGATTTAACAGAATGATCTCTGGCTGATCTCGCTGTGTGTGTGTGTGTGTGTGTGTGTGTGTGTGTGTGTGTGTGTGTGTGTGTGTGTGTGTGTGTGGCTTTGGTGTCTGTTATGCTTGCAGCTCAGGTGTACTCTCACAGGTGTGTGCCAGATGTGAACATGACTCACATACAGATGGTACTTGGCCTTGGCCTGTGCTGTGTGTGTGTGTGTGTGTGTGTGTGTGTGTGTGTGTGTGTGTGTGTTGCTCACTTCTTATCTGCTTTAATTGGCAGAGCTCTCTCATTCTCTTGCTTTGTTTTCCTTCTAACTAACTTTCTCTCTCTCTCTCTCTCTCTCTTTTTTTGAAGTTGTTCTTCTCTCTGTCTTTACCTCTTTCTCATTCTCTTTTCCTTCTCATTCTACTCTCACGCTTCCTCTCCTCTCTCTTATTCTCGGCCATTCTCGTTAACACTAATATGCACCGTGACCGCACAAAATCATGATGTTTACATGATTAACACCACAGTAGTTTTTTTTTCTAAGGGTTGCTAATAACTCTCTAATAACAGAGAGACTCTCTCTCTCTCTCTATCTCTCTCTCTCTCTAGCTCTCTTTTTCTCTCAACAAGTCTCTCTGTCTCTCTCTCTGAGTCTCTCTGTCTCTCTCTCTGAGTCTCTCTCTTTGTCTCATTGTATTTCTCTTTCTTTCTCTGTCTCTTTCTATCTCTCTGTGTCTGTCTGTATCTTTCTGTCTCCTCCTTATTTCTCTCTTATGTCTCTTTTTCTGTCAATCTGTCTCTCTCTAAGTTTCCCTTTTTCTGTTTTTTTTACTTTTTTTGACACTTCATTTCTTTCTGTCTCTATTTGTCTACCTCTCCTTGTGTTTCTCTCTCTCTCTCTCTTTCTATTTCTCTGTCTTTCTGTTCTGTCTCTATATTGGTCTTTCTGTCTGTCTCTCTCAATCTGTCTCTCTGTCTTTTTCTCTGTCTCTCTCTCTCTCTCTCTCTCTCTCAATCTGTCTCTCTGTCTTTTTCTCTGTCTCTGTCTCTCTCTCTCTCTCTCTCAGTCTGTATCTTTCTCTGTATTTCTTTTTCTCTCTCTCTATCTTCTTTGGTCATATGATTATGCTGTGGTTGATACTGGAAGAAAGATGATCTTCAGGTTGCCGGGGCGACCGAACATTTCGGGGTGCAGGGGCGGGGCTCGTTTTTTTTTTTTTTTTTTTTTTTCCCTCAGTCTGTCACATGCCCTGTCCCGAAAGGAAGCAACTGTCCGTCTTCCTGCTTCAGCTGCGGAGAAAATAAACAATAAACAAATAGAGCAGACTGGCACTTCCCCTCCCTCCCTCTTCTCTCTCTCTCTCTCTCCCCCCCTGTCTCCCTCCTCTCTCTGTTGCTTTTTCGCTCTCTCTCTCTCTCTCTCTCTCTCTCTCTCCCTCTCTCTCTCTCCTCTCCATGTGCTCCTGTGCTTCAGACGCTGCTCAGTTATTCAGTCATGATGCTGGGTAAAGACTACATGTTGGCCATTGTCATAGTGAATTATGAGGGTAGGTACATCGTGTGTGTGTGTGTGTGTGTGTGTGTGTGTGTGTGTGTGTGTGTGGAAGCTAATCTGCGCAGGGAAGCACCTCGTCTGCTTCACGGAATCAGCCGTAGGTGAGGAACGAGATGAATGGAGGGAGAACGAGTGTCACAATCGTGAGCCGAATACAAAACTTTGAGCTTCGTTTGTGTTCATGGTCGTTAGCATGGTCTCTGTGTGTGTGTGTGTGTGTGTGTGTGTGTGTGTGTGTGTGTGTGTGTGTGCACGCAGCTCATAGCAGTGGAAAAACTCCGTTCTCCCCTCCCCCTGCTTTATAGACTGCAGAACGAGAGAGAGAGAGAGAGAGACAGAGAGATGACGGAAAGAGGAGCGAAGAGAAAAAGAAAGTGTGACGCATGCAAAAAGATGAGACTCCACTTCTGTTTCTGCCTCCTGTGATTTAGCGACGTAGTGACTAAGAACAAAATCTCTCCGATCAAGACTAACACATGCTTCTGTGTGTGTGTGTGTGTGTGTGTGTGTGTGTGTGTGTGTGTGTGTGTGTGTGTGTGAAGGTCATGAGGCAAGTGGCAGTGAAGGCTGCCTGAGCAAGCTTGAGCAGCAGGGACTACAAATCCCACGATGCATTTTTTCCTCCTTATGTCTCGTCTTTATTGATAACCGGATTTCACGCACGCGTCTTCTGTCGTATCGTGTTTTCAGTGTTTATCATGCTTTATTTTTCCTCGACACGTTCTCCTCGACCCACCACACCTGGAGTTTGGATAACAAACAATACTGAAAAGATTCTGAAAAGATGGCGAGGGATGACGTACCCCTCTGTCACCTGTCAGTCACACTGGCACCAGCCAATCACACGCGCCTGTGAGCTCGTGTATGCAGAAGAGGGTTGATCAGAACGTTGGACTTGTGTAAGGAGAACTTTAATAAATATTACTCCGACCTGCAGATTAAACACGAGCAATCCGCCATCTTTCCAGCATGGACGCCTTTCGAATCGGCGTAAATCAGCGTAAACCTGCGTCCGTACGGATATGTATTGATGTTGTATACCTGCTCTGTCTGATTATGGTGTGGTACGGATTGTTATAGGAAGAGTTTACTTTTATTTTTTTATTTTTTATTTTAGTTATTTTTGTTCGACGATATTACCTTGGTCTTGCGCACCCAACTGATGAAGTTCATCAACTGCAGCCATTTTTTTTTCTACTTCACCATTCTAACCCATCGGTAGCACAAATTCAGTCTCTGACATTGAGGTGTGTGTGTGTGTGTGTGTGTGTGTGTGTGTGTGAGAGAGAGAGAGAGAGAGAGATCTGTGTAGTCTCTCCGGACCACAAACTCCTGTCCAAAATGTCACTAAGCTGCAGAATTTTAAATGAAAGCTCTATTTCGGGAACAATGTTTATTTTTGTGTGTGTGTGTGTGTGTGTGTGTGTGTGTGTGTGTGTGTGTGTGTGTGTGTTTTCTGTCCCTGCTCCCTTGTACTTTAGTATTATGACTTTTTGTATGATTGTAAAAATTAGATCCTGCCTGCAGTTTTATCGTTTCCATCTTTGGCTCTTTAACACGCTAATAACGCGCCGCGCTTTCACAAGGATTTCACACGCATTTTTGCAATTCCTCTGCACACACACTCACACGCGCAGGGTTTCAGTCACCCGTTCCAGAAACCACATCCTCACCCAACATGTCCAGACCAGAGACCTTCCTGTTGCATTGCCTGTTTGTGTGCTGAGTGTGTGTGTGTATGTGTGTGTGTGTGATTGTGGTTTGTTTTTACAGTAGTAGTCATTGTGTGACTAATACACTTACTAACGGGTGAAATATGTTTGAAAATCCTCAGCTGCTCTTAGGAAGACTGACATGCTGCGTCTGTGTGTGTGTGTGTGTGTGTGCGCGCATTTGCGTGTGTGTGTGTGTGTGTGTGTGTGTGCGTGCAAAACATTTGCTGTTATTCAGGGATTGTTCAAACAAGTTCCAAAGCAACAGGTGACAACTGATATAATTATTCAAGTAATTTTAGAACCTGATAGATTTATTGGAATCATAAGTACTCTATGTGTGTGTGTGTGTGTGTGTGTGTGTGTTTTTGCAGATATCTGGGGAGAGCGGTCATTCCAGACAGACCCAGACTTGCCCCCAGGATGGAAGATGATGACCGACATGGCTGGCATTTATTACTGGCACATTCCCACCGGCACCACACAGTGGGAGAGACCCGGACCGTGCAATCCTGCACCAGCCGTCCCTCATCACGACACACGCAAACACTCGCTGGGCTCGCTTTCTCCTTCACCCACTCCTGATCAAGAGGTACACACACACACACACACTCACACACACACACACACATTCACAAACAAACACAGAATGACTCATCTGTTCTCTGTCCAAAATTCAATCATTTCCACTTCGTTTATTGTAAGCAGCTTTAGGCTCTCGGAATGAACACTTATTTTCTACAATAAATTCTACACATTAAAAAACTGACCAGCTTCCCAATCATACAGCAAATTAACCGAAAGATTATTAATTTCTCTACAAAATACAAGAAATAAGAACGACTTCTTGCACGTGTCTCAATTACAAGTTCTACATTTATAACACAATCTACTTCAGGAAAGACATCACTGCTGATACATTTTAAAGAATGACACGTTCTTGTCATCCACATCACGTTGGCTTTTCAGTTCCACCGACTTCTGTTCATGCGTACGCTGGAGACTGGAAGTTCGGTGAACCCGTGAAGACGCACCACGACATGACCTCTTCAGAAAATCCAAGATGGAGGAAGCACTGATCATAGCGGTGCCGCGCTATATACAGCACGTTCTATACAACACGACTTTAGAAGAATATAAGCGTCAAAAGAGAAGCACGTCGGTATCCATGATGCGTAGATTTAAAAGAACGCTTTGGCGCGTGATGTCATATCTGGTCGCCGTCCACATTCGCAGCAGCAACCAAAGAACTTTCGCGTGCTGGAAGTCTAGTGCGACCTCCCTTTCAGTCTCCGTCTCCTCATCGTCTCTGAAATACTCGCTGATTCACTCAGTCGCTTCTGTTCTGCCGGATGCGTCTCTTGTTATTGATGCACTTTATTACATCAACATTTAAACACTCTGCTGTCATTTGTACTGAGTGTGTTGAAGTTGATTTTTCATCTGTTTCAGCGGTTTTATTTTGTACATTATGAGCACTGTGTTAAATGGTGTATTATATTACATCACTGACTCTCTCTCTTTCTCTCTCTCTGTCTCTGTCTCTCTCTCTCTCTCTCGGCCTGCGTCCATTATTCTAGGCATCTCATGCAGAAGTGTTTTTCGGAGCGTCCTGTCGCTCAGACAGCACCACGTCGGACAGCTCCACCGACCCCGTCCCACCCGCGCCCTCCTCGACGTGTCTTGACCCCGCCCCTCTCCTCTCCTCTAACTCCTCCTCTTCCTCCGACGCGAATGTTCCCTCCTGTGGGTTCGTCAACAGCTGCTACTTCGTGAGTCTCTCGCTCCCACAGACACGCAGTTTCACAGCTCGAGGCGAAGACGTCCAAATATAACCGTATTTCCTCCATCTTCACAATGACTTGAAAAATGAGCTCTGTGATAGTAAAAATACCGTACCTGTGTGTGTGTGTGTGTGTGTGTGTGTGTGTGTGTGTAGCCTCGATCCTCATCACTGCAGATCGTGCCAGAGAAAGACAGGCACCCTGAGACCCAGCAGCGAAAGGAGGAGAAGGTAAAGTTGTCCCTCTTTTGTCTGGAGTGATTCCGCTCTGCTCTTCTCTCCCCTCGTGTTCTCCCTGCGTGTTCACGTGGTGTTCGGTAACGTGTGAACTGAAACGTTTTGATGATCAGTGATCACACAGACAGGTGACAAATAAAAGGAAACGCCAGTAGTTATGCTGTGTGTGTGTGTGTGTGTGTGTGTGTGTTAGTTTTTGCTGGCACACAAGCCATTGATCCGACTCCATTATCCACCTTAAATCAATACCAAGTCCAAGTTCTGTCTGATTATCTTTATCCTAAGCTGAAGCATTTCTATCCTGAATGGGCGTGGTCTGTTCCATGATGACCCCGCCCCCACCCACACCCGCACGAAGGCTCATTTGAACACCTTAAGACCATTTATGTTGTTTTTTTTCCTTTAATTTGTCCCCTGTCTGCACACACAGATACACACATACTGCATGTAAGTTAGTCACAGGCATACAGAAAGCACACAGTACGTGTTTATAAATGTAAACGTCACTGATGGATGTTTATAGTGTGTGTGTCGATGGCGTAGAATATCTGATATACTAACATATAGAAAGAACTTCATATGATGACTCACACACGAGTGCAAACCTGACTGTTGAGTGATTTAATATCCCTGTCTTGTCTTTCTCCTCCACTTTGACTTCTGTTCGTGTGCGTGTGTGTGTGTGTGTGTGTGTGTGTTCTGTATGTGCACACTTGTGGCTGCGTGTGTGAAATAACCGTGTGTAGAAACAGCCCTGGAGTGATTTTGCAGTGGGAAAGATTGATAGTGAGATCTGGAAGGTTAGTACGAGACAGAACTGCGCAGAGCTCCTGCAGCAGAATGGCTCCGGGGGTCCAGCGACTCTGACACTCCGCCGCATCAACATTTATGAAAATGATGCTCTTTTGATCTTTATTATTATTATTTTTTTTAATTAGTGAAAGAGTGGCCAAGCATTGGCCAATAGGATGCGATCTGGGGCGGGGCTTTAGGCATTCTCAACGATGCTGAGCAGGACGGAGGAGAGACTAATCGCTGCTGTCAGCTCACGTCAGTCAGATTTACGGCGAGTCTGCGTATGCACAGCGATCCATGCACTTAACCCTAAGACCAGACTGATGTCTGATAAAGCCAAAAACTGTCTACTGTGCATCGCTACAGGACGTCTGTAATCTGATGAAACTGATCAGGTTATTAGCACTGTGACGCAGATTATCATGGTTGAAAAAGAAACTCGTTATGAAAATGAATCTTAGTGTTTGTCTCAGTGTTTGAAAGTAGAACTGAATTATCCTGCTTTCAAACACTGAAAATCCTGCAGATGAAATGATCCTTGATTACCCCAGAATATTTATTTTCTTTTAACTTCATTGACTTTATTTTACTCGGTAAATTCTGAACATAAATGTGATTCGGTCTGTAAAGATGACTAGTGACCATCGTTCCTACGAAGAGTGAAAACTCCGTTAAGCCATTCTGCTGTTGAAGCTCAACGCTCCGAATCGTCCTGATTAACAGCTCCATCGCCGCACAGCCTTTAACCTCTGACCCCTGACCCCTGACCCCAGCCATCCCCGGCTTCTGCCTGCTCCTGCCTGCCGTGAGACTCGCATACCTTCCTCTTATTTACCGTTTCTTTTTCTTTTTTTTTTCTGTGGCTTGTGATGTGTGTTTTGCTATTTCATATGGAAAATGTTTGAAATGTAACTGTGCAATTGTTGTGTTTTTGAAAAGTACCCCTGAAATGTAGAGACCATTTTAAAAAAAAAATTCTCAAATGCAAAAAATAAACAAAACAAAAGTATTACAGTTTATTATTTCCTGTAGATTATACACTGTGTGTTCAGAGGTACTTTAAAGCAAGTCTCAGTGCGCATGCAGTGTTTTCTTTGGACAAGTGACAGTCACACACTCGCACGCAGATTCACACACACACTCCTACAGCATGCAGGTCTCTGCAAACAGCATGTTGGCTCGAAGTCATGGCTCGCAAACTGGGTCGCTTGAGGGCTGTCTCTTCACTCTCTCTCTCTCTCTCTCTCTCTCTCTCTCTCTCTCTCTCCCTCTCTCTCTCTCTCTCTCTCTCTCTCTCTCTCTCAGGATCTGCAGGCTGCTACAGTGAACCCTGACCCCAGTCTGAAGGAGTTTGAAGGAGCCACTCTCCGCTATGCCTCTCTCAAGCTTCGGTGTGTGTGTGTGTGTGTGTGTGGGCGTGGGAGTGAGAGTGTCCTTGTATCAGCTCCTGCTCTGAACATATTTCTCTCTTTAATTAGTACGAAGTGTTTTATAACGGTCCACATTTGAAGCCAGAGAAACGCGTTCGAATGTCTGTGAGACTGTTCTACTGTAGTCGTCCGAGAGAAGCGCTCAGAAACCTCTTGGCAAGCTGATCCTTGTTTCCACCACAGGAAAGTCTTCATGACTGAGGAGTTTGTTTCCTTTTATTTATTCATTCATTCATTTTATTTACTCTCTGTCTTCAGGAAAACTGACTAACAACGAACAATCACATATAACGTGAAAACGGGAGCTAATGTTTCACCGACATTCCAGAACGTTAAATGTAACTTTAAACGGATAAAAAGTATGGCATCTGCTGTTATTGGAAACTCGTCATCTTCGATGCGGTAGCAGTGACTCCTCTTCATCGCACCACAGAATTTGTTGTTGGTTGTTTTCCTTTATCAGCACCTCATAAGTGTGTTATTCTTTACACAGTACAACATGTACAGCGAATTCGAAATCGCTTAAAAAAAAAAATAAAAAAATGCCTCTTAGCTTTTTTTAAAAATAGTTTTATATGACCGTCACGCTCGGAGTTTGGAAATAGTCCTCACTGCAGAGTGATCCAGCTCCTCCTAACCTTAACCCATACAACTCTATACAACAGTCTATACAACGCCACAGTAACACACCTATCCAGCCTGAAACACACTCCAACCCCTAGACCTTCGGTTTGACTCCAGGTAGGCGGAGCTGGATCAGGTCTGACTCCTCCCCATGGACTTTTTGTTCTGCAGCAAGGGCTTACTTGGTTGTTTGTGCAATGCAGGCACACATTGTAATGCTACAGGCTCATGAATATTCAGATGTATTAAAGTAGTAATTCTTTTGCGTTTTTGTGTTCTTTTGTGTTGCATTCAGATGTGACTTTGTGAAGGAATTTCAATGATTTAAATAGTGTTTTTTTTTTTTAATAGAAACCCTGCTCCTGTGGAGGAAGAAGATTCCAGCAGCATTAACAGTGACCCTGAAGCCAAGGTGAAACACACACACACACACACACACACACACACACACACACACACACAGAGTTATCATTCCTTACATTTATCAAGCCATGTGAAAAATCCTGAGAACCAGCTTTCTGATTTTTGCTCTGACTGGAAATCTTGGGCGCAGTGCATCCTGCCGTTTATCTGATAAACGTTTGTTTACCACTTCTGTTTCTTCGTGTTTGTTTTGGGGCCCCACCCCTCTGCTGAGCCGAACCATATGGAACTGCTGAGTAGGTCCAGCTCGCCACCTGGTGGAGAGAGGAAGGATTGCACAGCGTATTCCTGCTATAATGCTGCAATAATGCGTTTGTGCTGATATTATAACAACTCCAAGCCACTTTCAGTTAAAGTAACTGTGGCCTCACTCTCAGGTGTTGCCTCATAAATGTTTATATGTTTGTCATATTTTAAATAAAAAGTCTGAGCCGCAGATTTTCGCGACGGTTGAAGCCACTGAGGCAGGTCTCCACTCACACTCCATGTGTAGCGCATCACTTACTGGTTTGAGTCACAAAACACAGTGCACTCGAGCGACACTAAACGCAGCCTCTTCAGGCAGAAACCCTGTGAGCCGAGCCGACAGCAGCACAGAGCCCCAGAGCCGCACAGAGCCCCAGAGAGCCGCACAGAGCCCCAGAGAGCCGCACAGAGCCCCAGAGCCGCACAGAGCCCCAGAGCATCACAGAGCCCCAGAGCCGCACAGAGCCCCAGAGAGCCGCACAGAGCCCCAGAGAGCCACACAGAGCCCCAGAGCATCACAGAGCCCCAGAGCATCACAGAGCCCCAGAGCATCACAGAGCCCCAGAGCCGCACAGAGCCGCACAGAGCCGCACAGAGCCCCAGAGAGCCGCACAGAGCCTCACAGAGCATCACAGAGCCCCAGAGCCACACAGAGCCCCAGAGAGCCACACAGAGCCTCACAGAGCCCCACAGAGCCGCACAGAGCCGCACAGAGCCGCACAGAGCCCCAGAGCCACACAGAGCCCCAGAGCATCACGCTCTCGAGACACCAGCACAAGATATTACATACCGTATCCTCTCATAATGTGCAGATGTCCTGAGTGACGACGCCCTGGACATAAGAACAGAATTTCATCGTCCGTGCCATTTTCTTGAACCCAGAACATCAGGTGGAGGACTGTCTATCAACACGTGAATTATTTACTAGAGCACCGCATACACCTTCGAGCCTTACTGACGCTTCGACTTCCTGCACTACGTCTCTAAAGAGAGTCTGGTCAGGTTTGTTTTACTGAATACGTTTGTTTGGCTAAAAAAAAAAAAAACACACTATGAAGAAGGATGAGCAGGATTTCTCACATGTACCGAGAGCCAGCAAAAGAATGGGAGGATTCGCCTTTATGACCTGGGTGGGGTTGACGGTGAGAATTCCCCAGATGGTTGTGCATGTGCATGTGTGTACGTGTGTGTGTTTTAAAGCAGCTGCTTTCCCAAGCACCAGTGTTACAATAATCAGAACACATTCATTTGAGTCATTTTAAATGATTAAACTCAATCTGTGTAGAGTAAAGCGACAAATCCAGAAGAAGTAGCTGCAAACGTTGGACTCGTGGCCACACAATGAAATGCAACTACACGACACAGTTGCGATGAGTTATAGCACAGGTTTTATTTGAAATTTGGAAATGTTATTTTTAATGTATTTATATGAAATGTCCCTTTGCCGCTCCGGGACCTGAGGCACGGTTTGCGTCATGCTTCACACACCACAGGTTTTGTGGTTAATGGTTTCTGGATGCTACATCATCCCCTTGTCATTCTGCATGTCAGACGTGATGGGACGCGTCGCCGTGAAGCCATCCGTTTTACCAACATGCATGACGTTCTCCACAGAAGAATACTGACATGATTGCAGTTTTTTCAGACTTGACAGAAATGTGCAGGCTGAAAATCGTCCCACTTTCTCTGCGTTACGTCACTCAAGGAGTCTGCGTTTAAATATTTTATTTCCTCCAGTGCACCCTCACTCTCTGTCACAGGTGCTTAGAATCAAAGCGAAGGAGGAGGACAACATTGCGCCTATTGTTAATCACACACACACACACACACACACACACGCTCACACACACACACACGCTCCCCCTCCTCCTTATCTATCTCTCACTCCGACACCCTCACACACCCCCACGCTCCCGGAGTGCGAGGCAGGCCTGCAGGGTTTTAATCTTGCAGTGTGTCAGAAGCGAAGAGAGGATGAAAGATGAATGAGTCAGGTCTCAGGGTGCAGGGAGGAGCGAGGCATGGAGCGATGGAGGAAGAGAGGGATGGGTTGGGAGAGAGCGAAACCGCCAAACAGGGGCCCTTCATAATGAAGTCCCTGTTTCTCTGAGCGAGAGACGCGCCAGTCTCCTGTGAACCCAGACAGATTTAGTCTTTTTCCAGTCAGAAAGTGCTGATTCATTTAATTGCGTGTTGTTCTTTGAATACATTTTTAAAGAATGTTGGCCAGTTGCTGTGGAATAAGAGGAATAAAACACTTCAGAGGGTGAGGTTGTAGGAAAATGGTCAACCTACTCACAACAGCGTGCTCTGTTTCTTTTATGTAGTTAATAGTACACAGTGTTAATAGTGTGTGTGTGTGTGTGTGTGTGTGTGTGTGTGTGTGTGTGTGTCAGTGTTTTGCGGTGCGCTCTCTGGGATGGGTCGAGATGGCCGAAGAGGACTTGGCTCCCGGTAAAAGCAGCGTTGCCGTTAACAACTGCATCCGTCAGCTCTCCTACTGCAAGAACGACATCAGAGACACAGTTGGCATATGGGGAGAGGTGACACGCACACACACACACACACACACACGCGCGCACGCACACACACACGGGTTTGGCCCTGTTTGTTTATTCTGGAGACAGACTGCACACAGATTTCTAATGTAAGAGGTAAAAGCAAGCGGTGTCAGGTGTAAGGAGTGAGAAAAGACGAGAGCGAGTGAGTGAGAGAGAGAGGAGAAGAGAGGAAAGAGGGAGAGGAGGGAGGTGGGTTGTGTAGCACACTCTTTTTTCATTATGTTCTTATGTTGCTCATGGCTGATCACTTATCACACACGCAGATATTTCCTAAGATCTTGTCGTTATTGCTCTTTCTCTCTCTCTCTCTTTGTGTGTGTGTGTGTGTGTGTGTGTGTGTGTGTGTGTGTGTGTGTGTGTGTGTAGGGGAAAGATATGTATCTGATCCTGGAGAATAACATGCTGAACCTGGTCGACCCGATGGACCGCAGCGTCCTTCACTCACAGCCAATCGCAAGCATCCGTGTGTGGGGTGTGGGGCGGGACAACGGCAGGTAAAACACGCGCCTGAATACCATCCCGCACAATTCTGTTAATCTGCTCCTCACGTCATTCTCTACAAGTTTTGAGTACCCTCACGTTCACGTTTCATAAACCTGTCAGTGTATATCTTTAGTCTATCATGCAACTACAGCACTGTGCCAAATTTGGAAATCTAACATTTGCTCGTTTCTACTGACGCCGTAATACATTAAATAATCACCTAAGAAATAATTTATATAAAAAAACTTCTCTTTCAGTACTTTCATAAGCTCGTACATGCACAAAAGTGGTCCAGTATCAGTGTTCACCTTCATAAGTCCATACCCTGAACCCCACTTAGCTTAAGTTTCAGCGGACGATCGCAGAGACTCCAACATTTCAAGCGTGTTCGATTTTCTCAGCGATGAATCTTGCGGCACGTGACAAGCGAGTCCAGCGCTGAGAACCAGCCAGTGAGAGTCGGAGAAGAAGTCAAGATTCGTCATCTGTCATGTGCTGCATGTTCCTCAGTCCAGCTTTTCATCCATCTGTTTGTGCAGGATGCTGATTTCTGCCCTGCAGGGACATTTACATACATACGTGTGTCGCTGGTGATATTATGTGGTGTAAGCGCACATACACACATTCACACTCATGGATAAAACATACACGTACGCGAACACGCAACGCGGTAAGGAATTTAATCTGGGCCGGGACTACCGGTGCATGCAGATGCATCGAACGCTTTCTCGATCTCGCCTTCGGTAAAGGTCACCCTAATGAGTCTAGAGTGGCGGATTCACCCCCGTGAAAGGAGGACACAAATGAAAGATTGATGGCGGTGAGATGAGTGGCCTGATGAAAGTTTAATCCGGTTACACAGGGAGTGTGCCGCTGCTTGTGTATGGGTGTGTGAGGTCCTGTCCGATGCTCTGAATCGATCGCTGTGACATTCTTGCTGGAGCAGCTGTAACTTTTACTGTGTGTGTGTGTGTGTGTAATGCGATTGTGGCAGTGCAGTACACTTCATCATCGCCATTACCGAATCTCCATGCTGCCCGATTTCCTCGTTTTTTTTTTTTTTGTAGCAAATTTAAAAACCTCCACTGAGAGTCAACTCGCTGTGTGACATGATTAAACTCGTATATGTGGATATACTATGAAACTATGAAAATTTTCATCCACCAAAAAAAAAACAAAAAAACAGAGTTAGAGCATGGAGGGGAGGGGTTGGGGGGAGCAGGGATTGGATGGAAAAAGAGAGAGAGAGAGAGAGAGAGAGAGAGAAGGAGAGAGTGAAGCGAGGTGAAGTCTTTAAATCAGTGTTGAAGAGGAGAGGAACAGATTTAGCATGAAGCTAAAATAGGAGCCGCTCTAGACGTGAGTATTGTAATTCTCTCTGTTTCTCGCCATCATTCGTTTCCTGCTTTCTTTTTTTCCCTCGTTTCTCTCTGTTTTTTTTTTTGCATAAATAGACGTAACGGTCCATATTACTGCATTTGCATTTTCTATATCGATGAAGTTTTCGCCGTTCAGTCATTTAGATGGATGTTTGTGAGAGAGAGAGAGAGAGTGTGTGTGTGTGTGTGTGTGTGTGTGTGTGTGTGTGTGTGTTTAGCAGGATGTCTTATTATGAGGATGTGGAAGAGAGTGAGATTTCTCAGGAACCTCAGCACTAGTGAAGGACAGAGAGAGAGAGAGAGAGAGAGAGAGAGAGAGGCACCACTGGATATATCTGGCAGATGTGTAGCGCTTTTAACAATAGACGTTCTCACAAAGCAGCTTTAGAGAAATCCGTATGTTGCTCCCTAACGAGCAGGCGGCGAGGAAAATCTCCCGGAGACGACACGAGGAAGAAACCGCAAGCGGGACCAGACTCCAAAGGGAAAAGCCGTCCTCTTCTGGCTGACATGAGATGATCAGATCATATATCATCATAGCATCCAGGAGTAGAAGAGTAAAGACAAACGATACACAGTGTGTTGAAAGTGTGTTCGGTTCGTCAGTAAGAGTTGTGAGATTTGTGATCTTTAGGGGATCCTCAGGGGTGTGTTTTTGGTTCGCTCGTGTTTTTTTTTTTTTTTGGTGCCTGATCATCTGGAGCTGCTTAAAGCCTGTAGTTTATGGTTGCACCTCTTCACAATAATCCAGTCATAATCCAGGTGTAGTACCGTGACCTGGTGGACACAGAAGCCTGAGGATCCTTGAAGGATCACACGAAGGACATTTCTGTGTGTTTGAAATGTGTTGTTTAGCAGAGAAGAGCGTATAATTGTTAATATGGTGAATTTTTAGTAAGACGATTAGTTAACATTTTACAGAAGGAGTCTTCACTGTCGCTGTTTGTTGACTTTGAAGACTTTCCTGAGGCGGAAAACCTCTGAATGTTACAGAGAAGTTTCTCACAATCTGTTATTGTGCGACCGTTTATATTCAGCGTAACGCAAAAGATTACAAACGTTAAATGTAGCCGTAAACGATTAAAAAATATGGCGTGTCGATCTTTCCATTACAACACATTAAAGTTTGCAATCCATAGCAAATCACAGTGGTGTAAGAGGAATAAAACACTTAAGCTTTCTGGAAGACCATCAGGAGGAAACTAGAGATCGTTATTTAAGCGGTTGCGCTGACGTCGATTGGTAACACGCCATCATAAATACCGCCCCCTGTCAATCACAGCAACACCAGCCCATCGCGGACGCCCGTGAGCTCAAGAATGCGGAAGGGGGCGGATAGCGCCTTCGTCCAAGTGTGTATCATGAGCAGCAGGCCAATGATGCGATGGCTTCACGTGTCCTGGGGGAAGCACGTGGTAGCCTTCACCCTCGCTGGCTGGTAGCTGTCGCGTGATAGGTGGAAAATTGGTAGTGGGCGGGACTTGGCAGATGACCAAATTGGGAGAAAATGTCAGTAATAGATGAGTTTTGACATTTTAAAATGGTGACTTGTACAGTTTTAGAGATTCGTTTAGGTTTGGCAAAATTCACCAACTGCCCTTAGATTTCTTTTACAAGTGTTTTCTGTCTGTTTTCTTAGTAAAAAGGAATGAAATTCATGTCTTACTTTTGAAAATTTATTCACATCTTGGTTTTCTGTATAGTTTTCTCGCTCTCATCTCCTCCTTTCTCTCTTTTTTTTTTTTTTTTTCTCTTTCCATATTAGCTCCATAATCACCGTACTGTTTTATATTCAGGAGCACATGGATCCGGTTGCTGGAGGCAGCCTTGACATTTTAGTGTCTGTGTCTGTGAAGTCACGTTAACGGCTTTCACATATGCACACACACACACACACACACACACAGAGCTATATCCCGAGGCTTATTTATCAGCTGTTTAATATAAGTTTAGTTGAAATGAGCTTCATGAGATGTGGGAGGGAAACAGGATGTGTGTGTGTGTGTGTGTGTGTGTGTGTTTAAAAGATGAGCGTTTCTCTTCTACTCTTTAATTCCTCCTCTTCTTTTCTTCACCGCTGTCCTGGATTCAGAGAGAGGTAATGTTCCCTCTTGTCTCTCTCTCTCTCTCTCTCCGTATCGTCATTCCTTTCTTTCCATCAGTCATCATCAAGCTATTTGGTATGAATCAAACTGTACCACACACACACACACACACACACACACACACACATATATATATGTTTGAGATGTGTGATGGCTTATGTTCACTGAGTAGTTTTATTTTTCACAAAAGGGTGTATGTGGTATGTGGTATGCTTGTCATATTGCTTTTTTTTTCAGCTTGTCTGTCTCTGAACACACACACACACACACACACATATGCACACAGTCATTTACTAAGTCTTGTGTGTCTAAATCTTTGCCGTTGTCTTTCTAGGGATTTTGCCTACGTAGCACGTGATAAAGACACACGGATATTAAAATGTCATGTTTTCCGCTGTGACACGCCTGCCAAAGCCATCGCCACCAGCCTGCATGAAATCTGCTCCCGGGTGAGATACTCCACACCAGCCTCTTCAACCACTTGGTTTTTTTTTTTTTCTATTCCTTTTCAAATGAAGTCAAGTCTGGTTTGCGTTTTCACTTGCTATACTCCATTTCATACACTATTTTACTCAGAATCTCTAATACAGCTAGTTATCGACAAGCTGTCCGTGTGTGTGTGTGTGTGTGTGTGTGTGTGTGTGTGTGTGAGCACTGCACAGCACTGTAAAACTCCGCAGTGCTTCATTCAAATCATCCGAGGCTCCTGGGAGTGCTCTGTGGCAAACACGACTCTCTTGATTAACGACATCAGTAATTGACGTTGCTCGGATGGAATAAGAGAGTCGGACAGATTCGCGCTTTTCGCCTTCAGCCTTCTTTCCTTCTTTATAAATTAATTAAGTCTGTAGGGTTGATGCGCGTGTTGTTTTTTCGATCTAGAGCAGAATATGTATCGGGTATGTCAGGTACGTAATGTTAAAAACGTCAGATCAGTAATTGTGTATATAGAACAGGTTAAGAGTGGGATTAAGAGCTATCAGAAAATTGCTTTAGCATTAGGACGTGCCGTATAATGGCTTTTTCGTAAGAGCAGTGTTTTTTGTCCAGGACGTGGGATTAAGATAAGGAGAGTAACAAAGCTTTAAACTCAGGATGAACAGAATGAAAACTAAACTAGACTGTGTACCATTAATGCCATTTGTACAACAAATCAACCTATAATATATACATTTTTGTTCTCCAAGATGTATCTTGTGCTCCAGAATTATATAGAAATAGTTTTGACTGTGCCTGTGATATCTACTATGAATGGATGAGTTGTGTGTCATTTCTTTGTGTTAATATTGTGTTTATTAGATCATGGCGGAGCGTAAGAATGCCAAAGCTATGGCCGGAGGATCTCTGCAGGACAGGAGCCACACAGGACTCGATGTCCCGCTGCAGGGTAACACCTCCTCACACATGCTTCTCATGATGAGTGTGTGTGTGTGTGTGTGTGTACGCGTTTGTTAGTTAATCTGACATGCTTGTTGTCTTGTTTAGCAGAGTTCCCCACACCAAAGACTGAACTGGTGCAGAAGTTTCAGGTCTTATACGTTGGCATGATGCCAGTAGCCAGACCCATAGGTAAGACACACACGCTTGCTCCCACAAGCACGTACACACACGTTCAGAACGGATAAACAACAACTGAAGCTTATCTGTCGATTGTAATGAAGCGATGTCTTCTCAGGCATGGACATCCTCAATGGTGCAGTGGACAGCCTGATGACATCATCAGCCCGAGACAACTGGATCCCAGTGTTGCTGAATGTAGCAGATGCTACCGTCACCGTCATCAGAGAGAAGGCAATAACAACTCATTAAAAAACAAAACAACACATTTAACTCGTATATGCCTAAAAATGTCCGTCAGTGCAACTTCCGAACAACCTGCTGCATGTAACGAGATCATTTCCTGTTTCAGGAGGAAGAGGAAGTCCTGGTGGAGTGCCGTGTGCGTTTCCTGTCGTTCATGGGCGTGGGGAGAGACGTGCACTCGTTCGCCTTCATCATGGACACGGGCAACCAGCACTTTGAGTGCCACGTGTTCTGGTGCGAGCCCAACGCGGGCAGCGTGTCCGAGGCTGTGCAGGCGGCGTGCATGGTCAGTACCCAAACCCCGATAATCACCTCTCACTCTGATCTCTGTAAACAATCCCTACAGATATCGTATACAATATCGTATTAAAGCGAGCGCGTTACTATAACCCTTTTACAGCTGTTTACACAGTAACATGGTAGCACGTGATGATCCCTATTAGTGTTGTGTGTCATGGCTGCTACAGTGTCCAGTCAATCAGAACAAACTCTTCTCGTGGACCTCGTTTGATAGGATCTCGCTTCCAAAATATAATCTGTCAGCAGGTTCCCATTTTCTCGTCACCTACCGTGACTCAGCGTCAGTGAAGAGCACCGATCCGGGGCTTCGTGAACCATCATTCTCTCTCTCTCTTTCTTTCTTTGTATTCCCCTCTGCAGCTACGATACCAGAAGTGTTTGGTGGCGCGCCCGCCGTCGCAGAAGTCGTGCTCGCAGGCCCCGCCTTCCGACTCGGTGACACGCCGCGTCTCCACCAGCGTCAAGCGCGGCGTCCTGTCCCTCATCGACACGCTCAAACAGAAGAGACCCGTCACGGAGCTGCCACAATAATCGCACGCGCTCACACTCACACGTTGATTCAGCATGCGTACACCCATTCCCATTACTGTGGCACACTCTTCTGTAAACAGACACACACACAGATCCATACCACTCATGCTTCACCTCTAGCATAACGTGGCTCCGCCTCCTCTGTGTCAATCACGTGTTATGTGCTAATCTGCATGGGGTGAGCACACCTCTGTCGCATGATACGAGACGCCGCGCACATTTTAGAAGGCTGGAGCGTTCTCGGGTGTGACAGCCGATAAAGATCAAAGTGTGTGTGTGTGTGTGTGTGTGTGTGTGTGTGAGAGAGAGAGAGCGCGCATGAAAAGCCAGACAGATCAAACACTTAACCTCACTAGAGCTTCCTCTGTACAATCCCAGCTGGCTGTAGTGTGTGTGTGTGTGTGTGTGTGTGTGTGTGTGTGTGTGTGTGTGTGTACGTGTGTGTACATTGCTGCTGCTTCATCAGAACTATAGCATCTATCGATGCTCTCATTCACACAGCATGCAGTGTATTTCCTACTTCCTGTCTCACAGTCTTCATCTTCATCAGTGACGAGATGGACAGAGGAGAGGACAGATTCAACTTGCTGGACTGATTTAAAAAAAAAAAAAAAACACAAAACGAACAAAGAGAAAGCCAACGCTGTGATGCTGAGTGTTGCTGTGTAAATACAGATCAAAGCTTTTCACCAAAAAGACTGGGTTTGAAAGAGAAAGAGGCTGATTTTGTAACTCGGCGTGGATGGAAAATCTTTTAACAAAAAAAAAAAATAAAATAAAAAAATAAACCATGCTGACGTATCGAAGCCTTCGATGCCAGTAAGGTGACGTCCTGTGGAGATGAGCGGTGGAGTCGCTTCTTTTATATTGCCTCAGCGAAGATGCCTTTTTGTTTCCTTTTAAAGCTTGTTTGTGACTTGAACATTGTAACACGTGCGTAAGGACGGACTGATGTTCGGACGACGAGGAGCTGAGCGTCTGAGCAATGCTTCCAGGTGAAAGGACGCAAAATAAGAGACGCTCGCTCAGCGCTGCAGCCTCAGCACCATCACGGAAGCCATTTTCAGTGTCTCAATCAGCGTTTAACGGAAACCTCCACCCTGAACGAGCAGCATATCGACATTTATAATTAAATATAACGTGTTTCACTTCATTCGTCGGCATGTTTCACTTCGGTTTCCTACATCACCCATAATTCCGTTCCATAACTACCTGCTCATAGCGGTGCGGTGTTCACCAAAAGAGCGATGCAGCGGCGCTTTAGTCTGTCCGGCTCTCTCAAGTATTTGAATAGAACCATGTTTCAGGGTGGACGTTTCCTTTAATATCTGACATCAGCTTGTGATCTTCGCTGCACTCTGGAGTCTGTAGTCCTTCCTGCCGTGTCAGCTGTAGTCCTAATCTCATCACAGCGTCAGGCTTCGAGAGGTCACGTGTGTGTGTCAGCGGTGTCTATATAACACTTTGCAAATGCATATCACATCATAAGCTATGTTTTTTTTTTTAAAGTATTATTACTATTTTTTTTTTTCCACTTTTGAGATTCTTCTAGTATTTTTTTTATATAAATATATATATTATTTGCCTCCACGCGTCTCGTGAACACATTCTGGCCAAACCTGTAAACTCACTGTACGTGTTGTAGATAAACCGACGGACAGAAAAAGAGGGAAAGAAAGGATTTGTTTTACGTTCTTTCAGAGACGCGAGCCGTACGAGACGGGGTCACGAGCTCTCAGTGTCTAATCTATGCATTCTTTTAGCTCCGCGGACGATTCGAGGAAAAACAAACAAATAAAAGAAATAAAATAAAGAGACACCTTGTCTTGCATGTCCCGGGACAATTTCAGAAGAAGAAACGAATGACGTCGAACTGAAAAGAAAAGAGATTTTTTTTTTTTTTTATTATTTATTCTATTTTATATCGTATGTAATGGTTTCATCGTAATCTATTCTATGCTCGGACATTCTCTTCACCGCGGCTTGCACTAAACAAATCACTCCATGACGAGAAATAATACGAAAGAAAAGAAGAAACCGTCAAATCCACAATCTTGCACACTCGCTGTGGGTTGTTTTGTTTTTGTTTTTGTTTTTTAAATCTCAAATGCAAACATGAAACGATTTCGTCGAGGGAACTGTTATCAGATATCGGTGAAGTGGCTTCACAAACTTTATCTTTTCTCTGATTTGTTGTTTTTGTTGTTTTGTTTTTTTTTTCACGTAATTTGAGCCGTACATTTTCCCCCACTGCTCTGATCTTAAGATCATTTCCATTCTTCAAACACAGCTCGTGTGCTGCTTTAATGAAGCTGTTCTGCACTTCTCTTTTATATATATATGTATTTTATTTTATTTTATTTTTTTTTAAGATAAAGGATGCACAATTTCCCCTCTGTTCATTTTAAGCCGTTTCAGTGTTAACCAGCGAGCCGTGAGGAGCGTGCAGATTCGCGGGGTTTAGTCTGTCGCCTGATTCCGTAGAGATGTGAATTCGTGGTCACTCACGCAGACACACACACTCACTCACACACACACACACATGCACAGATACACACACACAGACAGTTGCATTCTTGTGGACACAATGGCTTCTTCTCCTCTACACTACTTTGTACCCCATACTAAATGTAATCTGTTGTGAGAATAAACGGCATATCAAAAATACTCATCACCTCCTCTCTCGTTATTTGTGGAGCGTATTTGACGGCGTGGGAAAGCTCCGAGTTTATTCATGTTGTTTTTCTTTGATATGGAGAACAAACACAATGTGTTTTTGTTTGTTTTGTAAACAGGTGTTCAGATAACTGGATGATTTAATGCTCAAATTTTATTTAAGAAACCAAGAAAAAGCTCTTCTACCTTAGTCATATTGCACAATCAATACATGTATTATTCAGGTGCTGGTCTTCTTAAGAATATTAAAAGCATTATAGTGTGTGTGTGTGTGTGTGTGTGTGTGTGTGTGTGTGTGTGTGTGTGTGTGTGGTGTGGTGTTACGCAGGTCGAACACAAGGCGGTTTCTTCCGGGACGATCGTGCCCTGCGCTTGTGCGTTGTTCGAGTCTTGGTTTTTACTCTCCGGCTGTATTTCAGAGCTCTAGACTTCCGCCTGCGACCTTTTTTCTGCTGATCCGTAGCCTCAGAAGCCTCCACACGTGCAGCCGAGTCACGATTCAGATCTGCAGGAGCGTCGTTCAGGGCAGGAGAAGGACGGCGTGCGTCGCGGGGGTGTTCTAGGGCACCTCCCGGGACAGTGGGATCAGCGTGAAGCTGCTGAGAAACTTGCGTCAGGTCGAGGAGCTGCTGAGAACTTGGGTCAGGTTGAGGAGGAGGAGGAGGAGGAGGAGGAGTTGCTGGAGCTGCTGTTTGTGTTTCTTTCCTTCTTGTTCTCTTGACTCTTTCAGGAAGCGCCAGTCCGTTCAGGAGACCTTTCGCTGCTGCACGAACCAGTATATCCTGTACACTTTCTGCTTCCTAAAACACACACACACACATACACAATCCACACACTCAATTATTTACACTGCCAGCCAAACATTTTTGAATTTGAATGTTTTACAGTTTACGCAGTATATGAATTGAATAAATAGGGTGGAAAAAAAACATCAAATCCCTAAATCTTGTATTTAACGACTTGTCCGTTGTCCTACAGTTGATCTCAGATGCTGTCAGTGTGTCACGTTTGAGCTTAGAGTGATTTCAGATCAACCTTTTCCTGATAGATCTAGATTTTCTTTCAATTAATCAATGTCCCAAGCGTTTCTCTGTTCACGTATACATGGCTGTATTATATATTATGCTGCTTTTTTTTCCCCTTCTCCCAGTGTGTGTGTGTGTGTGTGTGTGTGTGTGTGTGCGTGCGTGCGTGGGCACTGATTCAGTTAGACATCAGAATGTATTATTTACAGAAAGACAGTGGTGTGCTGACAGAATCGAGGCCAGCAGTGCAGCTAGGGCTAAACCCGAGTATGTTTTTGTGTTCTCTTCTCCTCAGCGTTCACATCCATCATTCCTCTTCCACGCACACAGACACACACACACCTCTCGCTTCAGCACGCAGAGAAAGCAGCCGTCGCCGGCGCCGGAAGCCTGCAGTCTTAAGAACCTCTCCTCATCCGACCATCCTGTAGATACTATCCTGGGAGAGAGAGAGAGAGAGNGAGAGACTGATGAGGTTAGTGATGAATGAAACAGAATGAAAGCATTAAAACACACTGCAGTTACATAAATAAGCATCGGCCCATCTTTTCTCACGGTGTGATCAGTACGGTGGAATGAAACTGGTAATACTGAGACCTGATATTTCTCAGAGCACTAAACTAAAAAGCTTTCCTGAGGTTATTTGTGATATTTACGCAGGATGCACCAATAGTCCATGAAAGTCCCCATGTTGGAAAGCTGTAACGCCGTGACAAAGCTCTGATACTGGAGACTCCTTCCAGAAATGCTAGATAAACATCTCCTCCCAGGAATAACACAGGAGCATCCACCATACAAAGCCTCCCTGTTAGCCGTTACTATAGAAACCATAACGTATTAGAAACTTCTTAGCGATCAGATTCGAGAGTTCAACAAAGCTACCATAAATTAGACGTTCATGATCGCAAAAAATGGCTCTTTTTTTGTAAAATTTGATATTTATTTCATTTTTTTTGCAACTAAAAAGCACAGACTTTCATCATCACGGTGTGTGTGTGTGTGTGTGTGTGTGTGTTCATGCGTGAGTCGAAGTGTGAGGTGTTACAGACTCATGAGCTGGTTAATAAACCGCTTTTTAACAGTCGCCATGGTTACTGACACTTCAATCATTGGACTTAGTGGTGTGTGTCAGGAGGGAATTCATTTTCGAACCGTGTGTGTGTGTGTGTGAATGTAGACAGACACACACTAATCTATAAAATGGTCCAAAAGTCTTAGTTCAAACTATGAGCTGTTTTTATTTCATCACGTCTCGAACCCCGGTGCAAAGCATTACATCATCAGTAACGTATTTCTTCTACATCATGTAAATCTGAGGTGAAAGATAAGATCGTTAGCTATTTGAGAGATCAGATCGGACATAATTTTTAAACTGTTTCATTAAAATGTCCAGAATAGCAGGCAGCAGAAAGAAGGAGTCATCTCTTACCGGTGAGCCAAATGACCCGACTCGGCGGAAAGAGCCAGAATTCAAAGCACAAGTAAACAAACACGACTCCGTCTAGATGCTTGTGGACACACCCACAAACCCAGAACGTCCTCAGAGGATGGGTGAACACGTCCTGCTTTTCTGTGCTATATCACAGCTTAATATACATCTTTGTGCTTGGACTAATTTTGCAGAAACAAGGCGTATTGTTTTACACATTTCTATTTTCAGCAGTGGAGAGATGAAAGGTCGTGTTTTACATCACATGGGTGTTCGAGTGCGTTTCTGTCAGTAAGAATAAACTATTCTCAGCCTTTATTGGAATGAGATGTTTGTGGGAGTGACCTCTCACTGACTTCATGAAGTATGTATGAAATAACTGAAGTTTGAGACAAAGACCTCCATCTGAAGCTCCACCTTCTTCATAGTTAACTTCCTACAGTGCGTTTGTGGTCTACACTCTGAAAACATAGTGCGTTTATGTTGTTTATTGTGTGTGTGTGTGTGTGTGTGTGTGTGTGTGTGTGTGAGCGTGTCTACCTGAACGGCCGTGACTTGGTTGTTCCAGCAGCGTTCTTGAGCGCTCTCTTCACCACCAGCTCGTTCTCCTCTGCATACACTGAGCACGTGCAGTAGACCACGCCGTGCACCTTGGGAACTGCAGTTCATGAATCACACAACCATCACTGATAAGAATCACAGAAACCCAAAAGCTGGAGTCATCAGTTTATCAAGAACTAAACATTTTACTCCACTGACAATTAACTGGAAAGGATTCAGATGTATGAAGTGATCTTTAGATTGGTGAATTAGAAAGCTGAATTCTACCTAAATATACAGATATTTTTCCCCCCTCAGTAGATCAGCAGACGTATGCTTAATGGAAAACTGCCTAAGAAAGCAGAAGAACATTTCTCTGGGGTAAAAGTACACGTCCTCATGTCCTCACACTCACACACNCACACACTTTTAATGGAAAGTCACTCTTGCATTGCAGCGTGAAAATGTAATACTCGTGGCTTAGCTATAATCTGTGGGTATGAGGACGGAGCGGCGCAGGAACAGCTGATACAGACGTTTCATCCTGATGCCATTCAACACATCGGGGAAGGCGACTCTTCGTCCGACGAGCGCGGTCTTTTCACTCTGCATTCACGTTTATTCATTTGAGGCTTTTATTTAAGGAACTTTACAAGTGAGGCAGAATCCAGTCCAAGCACAGAGCGAAGCTGTTAAAGGAAAAATCCCCTGAAAAAAAACCCTGATTTTATAATTTATAATCTTAATCTTAATAATTAACTCACAGCCTTCCATTTTCAGGGAAAACCCGAGGGCCAGGACCAGGGTTTAGAAATCTGCAGGGTTTAGATTAACAGCTTTGCTCCTCCAGTTTGAACTCTCATCCTAGCAGTACAGTAATGTGTGTGTGTGTGTGTGTGTGTGTGTGTGTGTGTGTGTGTGTGTTTCTTACAGGTCAGGGCATGGCTGAGGTCTTGCCTCTGTTTTTGGATCAGGGACTCCAGTTTTGTGTCAGACACAGCGCCCTGAGACAGGTCCTGCAGCAACTTCCTGTCTGATGAGAAAATAATAATTGTACTTTAATATCACACTAGGCTTTTTTTTGGTATGGTGTCTGACCCTCCGGTGTTGCCGTACCTCCGTCCTCATTAATGATGTGCGCTACGGGGTCAGCCAGCGCTGAAGCTGTACATCGGGGCAGCAGGAGAACAACTCGAACCTTCTGGAGACGCGAATCGCTTTCGCTCAGTTCGGCAAATTGTTCAGACAGCAAGCGTACGTCTTCACACGGAGAGGACACACTGTTAAACTCGCACACCTCTAACTGCTTCGTATACAGAGTCATATTTATGATATTTAGCTCAAATCTCTCACTTTTGCAGCCAATGCTAGACAGCGTTGCCTGTAGCTCCTCCCTGTGGGCGGAGTCAGCAAGGAGCCCACAGGCGTAGACGTGGTTGGAAAAGACAGAAGCCTGGACTCCTACGTGAGCCACGGTGTGTGCAGAGAACGACCCGGCTATCAGAATATCTGTGTTTTTAGCCAACAGGGGGCGCAGTGCACACACAGCCAGACTGCGGGACTTCTCCTTTAAGAAACACACACACACACATAATGCACAATACATACACATACATTCATTAGATACAGTACATGAGCGTGTGTGCATAATACGAGTGTGTCACCTGTATTATAAGTGTGTGATCCATTAACAGTGTCGTCTTGTCCAGAAGTTCTCGTGCTTGGCGTGGAAACAGCAGGACATCGGGACAGTGTGTGTCCTTACAGAACACACTCCCTTCCAGACGTGTGTGTGGATCCACCTGGACGAAGCCCTGTGTCTTCAGCGTCACACACACTTCATCCACGCTGCGGAGTCACAAGGTATGCATGCACACGTGTCACATGTATGTTAGTCGGACAGTATAGAGGTGTGTATTGTGTGTGTGTGTGTGTACCTGCTCTTGAGTGTGTTGACCCAGGCACAGGTGGGTAGTTTGTGTTTTCTTTGATGCTTTTCTTTCAAACCTTTTGGCAGAATGTCATCGATACACAGCAGATCCTGCTTGATTCTGAAGCGAGCCAGCGAGGCTGCGAGCTTAGTCCTAAACCTAACATGTGCGCACACACACACACACACACACACACCGGGTGTATTTGGGGCAGGGAGCCACAAATAAATTATAAACTTAGGTAACACATTTCTGAATAATTTAGCCTAAACCTGAAGAGGCTGTCCTCCACCAGCCTCACTTCCTCTACCGGTCTCTCCCCTTCTCTCGTCATTGGCTCTCTGGGCTGGAACTTTCTGTCCTGCAGGTCATACAGCATGACCATCGCCAGGGCCATGAGGTCATCTGGCTAAACATTATAAAAACGTTAATTTCACACTCAATGCTGATTTCTAGCACTGTTAAAAAAAAAAAAAAAGCAAACTCACTAGTTGCTGAGACGCCTGGAAGCAGCTGTCAATCAGGACGTCCTCCAACAGCGCTTGGACTGGGAACATAGAAATATTTCTTTTTGTAACATTACAGTCTACCGCTATAAGGGGAATAAAGCACTCCAGGGGTGTGCTGTCACACCATCTCGTCTTTGATTACACTTTGCTCCTTACATAACATTCTCTTTGATATCTGATAGCGGGGTTTGAGCTCAGCTCATCTCAGAGTCGGTTCTTTATTGTGTAAGAGCAGCCATCAAATCCACTAGTGAGGTTTGACAGAAGAAGCATAAAGATGTAAAAGAAACAGGAAAGCCAGCGCAGACCGCGGCTTCCCAAATGGCTGCCTGCTTCAATAATGCAGAAGGATGAGATGGAGGAGGCGGATGAAGTATAGATGAGAGATATGGCTGGGGGAATTGGGCACTCTGATCTGACACAAAACTCAGACT
>CM074972.1:10807192-10827494 GCA_037577455.1 Pangasius macronema
ATATACCTCCTCTTTGGCCTTCCTCTTCGCCTCCTGCCTGGCAGCTCCATGTCCAACATTCTCCTACCAATATACTCCCTCTCCCTCCTCTGAACATGTCCAAACCATCTTAATCTGGCCTCCCTAACTTTGTCCCCCATACGTCCAACATTAGCTGTCCCTCTGATGTACTCGTTCCTAATCCTAATCCTGGTTTTTTTTTGTATATTCATGCATGTCTGGCACTGGGTTTGCTTATAACCACATGTTGTGCTTAAATATCACACAAACTCTCTGTATCTCAACACAGGATCTTACACTGTCGGTCTGTGTGTGTGTGTGTGTGTGTGTGTGTGTGTGTTGTAAACATGTAATGTTACTGTAGTGCATGAGCAACGTCCAGTTTTTCTCCCCCTCTGTTTATAAGAAACTCAGGAAAATAAGACACACACAGTTTTTCAATTATGAGACGTTTATTCAACTTTATCCCATTTCCAAAGATCAAACATAAAATGACCAAAATGCGACTTGTGTGGTTTTATCCGGCGCACACCGCCTTAGACATGGACACGAAATGTCCGAAACCTCAGCTGTCGTTTGTTCAGCGTTGCTCAAACATCAAAAGGAGATCTTTTACCTTAAACTGAACTGGCTTGTCTTTCATGTCTGAGATCAGGACTGCTTTTAAAAGCAACCATGAGGTAGAATTTAGTGTACAAAAATAACAGACATTCTCTTGAATATTAAAGGAATAAGAAACGTAAGACTGAGTAAAATTAAGACTTGAGTATTAGCCTTAATACACCTGTATGTGGCTTACTCTGCAGAAAGGTATTAGTAAAGTATACTGAGTATAAAACAGTATGTTTTAACATACTTTTACACAGTGTAGAACATGGTAGCACCTGATATTAAGTTATTGACCCACACACACACACACACACACACACACACGCCTTCTTATGTGAGGCACATACACTCAGATGCACACAAAGGAAGCTGTTAATGGTGACTTATGTAAAGACTACTTGAGGACATAAACTGCATATAATGATAGCTTTATCTACAGTATGAGCTTGATGCACAGATAAATAAGACACTAATAGTGCAAAAAAAAAAGAAAGAAAGAGTAAATCAACCTCAATCTCACTCTCCGCCCAGCTCTATAGTACAAACTCAGCGCAAAATCTCTCTCTTGGTCTTTGTGTACGATCCTGTAAACCTAAATGCCACCACAAGGGGGAACCATACAACCCAAAATCAACTGCTGCAGAGAAACAAAAAATAAACAGGACACAATTCTGAAAAACACAGGAAATTAAGATTGCTCAGGATAACTGACGCATACTGTTTCTCATAATAAATACTAACATCTTATCTTATCTTATGCGAATTCTGATTCTGTAAACCAGTGATCAACGTTTCTGGGGATCTTCCTACTCCAGCTCGGTTTAAGCCTATTCAAGCACACCTCGCTAATCTGAATCTGAATCAGTCTGCTCCATTAGCCGGATTGACGGCGCTGGATTACGGCTGGAATTTAATTCTGTAAGAAATTCAGATGCAGATCGACAGAAACTGGGTTTGATCGCTGCTGTAAACCAACATGCTTTTACTGAGTCATTTGTTACGTGACATCTCGGCTCGTTTGCGTCGCGTCCATCGTAGGCAGCGCGTGCAAATTTACCCAGAACATCAATATTGCTGCGCTAATAATAAAAAAAAGTTGCAGTGCAAAAACATTTACCAGTGGGCAGCAAATTACCAGAAAGCAACAGAGGCAGGCTTAGCATTGTGCCCAGTTTTAATCTGCTACGCTTTTCAAACTCTTACGGGATTGCCTTTGCAGATTCGAAGCTGGCTTCAAATTTAGCTGAAATAATCCACATTATAAAATACCGAAGCTCATTTTCCAAATCCAACCCAAACAGTAGTGCTACTTTTTTTTAAAAATGTTTTTTCCTTTAATTTGTCACCCATTATACTGTATCATGGCTTAAAAAAGTAGCAATACCTGTTCCAGTCTTCCTTTTCTTTTAAGACAAAACAACACTGTGGAAATAGTGCATATAAGAAAACAAAGCTGACACACACTCCCCACACACACTCAGTCTGGACACTGGAGAGGAGGCAAACCTTCCAATCTGATCTCTCTTTAAAGGTTAATAACAAGATCCTGATTGGTCTGATCAGCGTCAGCATTAAGCCGGGCTAACGGCGATCAGCTCCTCATTGCTGTGCTGTAGGCAGGAGCGCACTCTGATTGGTCAGTTGTAGTGAAGCAGCTGCGTTCACAGAAGGATCTGGGCAACGTAGGGCGAGTGTGTGCTGGCCACAGCCGTGAGTAGTGGAAGATCACTGGAATCGATCCTACAAGACACACACACACACACACACAAATCATAACTAAAAACTCTTTGCTTCAGAAGCCAGACATTTTCACCTGGGCGATATTATACGACAGCGTGGTTGAATTCTCAACTCTGATTGGCCCTCACCTCTGACAGTAGTGCTGCCAGGTTTATATTCATTCTCATACGTTACTGTTTCTATAGCAACAACTTAGACAAGGACAAGCTGCACTTTTTTTGTCTTACTAACTTCAAGAGAGAGAAAAACAGGCTGGTCAAGGAGCAACTGTAAATAGCTGTTATAACATAAGTGATAGGAGGAACAAACGTATCGCAAATGTTCCACAACATTAAATATAACTATAAATGGTTAAAAAAAAAAAAGCACGGCCTGTCGTTCACTATCAAATTAAAAATTTTAATAGGTGCGAAACTGCTGCAGTATAAGATGAATAAAACACTTTGCTCCTCCTAGTTAGGCCTTGTGTGTGTGTGTGTGTGTGTGTGTGTGTGTGTGTGTGTGTGTGTGTGTGTGTGTAGTGTGTGTGTGTGTGTAGTACCCCAGCGCTAGTCCCAGTTCCTTCACATGGACTCGTCGCTGTCCTCTCAGATACTCTGCCAAAGAACAGCTCTTAAAATACACCTCCTGCAAGCGGTCCTCCAAGTGCATGACACACTGCAAAACACACACACACACGCACACATGCACACACACACGCACGCACACAAGTTTAGAAAGGATGTGCGTACGATATTTTCACCAAAATGATCACTAAAAGAAGAGCAACGCGTACAAAGTCTGCGGCCATGTTGAGCGCATGCAGCTGCAGCACAGACGTGAGGAGTGTGTGTATGAGGTTGGAGACCATCACGTCTCTGCCTATCTGGCCTGGCTCACACACGCGCCGCTGAGTCGTAGCCACCTGAACACACAGGCGGTCCGTGTCCGCCACGATGCACACGGCCTCGGCGACCGGCTCGTCCAGCGCTGGGTGCTGCATGGACACACACACACAGTAATAAGTGCAACGTAAGTACGGTTCCTGTTGATTATTTTATGGCTTGAGCAAGACCTCAAGTCTTTTACTTCTCACTAAAAACATGTGCATGCATTTCATTATAGTGGCAACGTCTTACAGTGACGTCAGTATTATAAAAGTGCTGATATATTTAATGCTTTAAGCAACATGCTGTGATACATCACTCCATATTATATAAACATTTATATTTAACATACAGGTTTATAGTAACTCATTGTCAGAGCTGCTGTTACAGAAAAGTACTCAACACCTTCTGAACCAATCACAATCAAGAACTGTACAGCATGGTGATAATATTTCATGCATTAATGATATAGTTTTCCGTACAAATCTAAACATGGACACTGTTCTGTCAGTACTCACCAGTACCATGTGTTCCAGGTCGGCCATCAGGCACTGCTTGAGCCGCTGATCTGAGGTGACGCCGTGCAGGACGAAGTCAGGCATGTACTGAGGACTGTAACCGCCGAGCAGAGAGCGGCCAAAATGACTCACATCGGGGCGGACCTCCATGTCACAGCTAGGCGTGAATGAAAACACGAAAATCATGTCATGGCAAACAATAATTAATCACGAGTGTATTAGTATCAATATTTCCACATAGCTGGAGAATAACATGGCAGCAGAAAGGAAGGACTGTAATAAGCCTATGTGCTACTGCAGTTTTTAAATCAACTGCTTCCTTTTTCAGTTTAAAGAAATGGAAAACGAGCCCAGTTAAATAAGAAAGAAGACAGATACAGCAATAAAAGGCATAGTATTGAATGATCACAATCATTACGCTGTTATTTAGACCAATAACGCTACATTCGCCGATCTGTATCCAAGGCCCTATGAATCTCTGTTTCGCTGATCTTTCCAAAAGAAAGGAATGAGAGCAACAGTTACTGCAAGTAATAACCCACAGCCGGACAGAAAGTTTAGCTTACTAGCTAGACCACCAAGCAAATAAAAGCGCCAGTGTGCTTCCCAGTCACAAGTCAGTTGCCTGGAAACCTGATGGTCGACAAAGGTAAACAAAGGTATTTTTACTTATTATCCTCTTCCAAACAGTTTCCAATGTAGCACATCATGTTTGGGCCCTTGCCAAAAAAGCCAGCAAGTCAGTGACCTGGTAACAACGAGACCCTGGACATTTCACAAAGCTGGGCTTTATGGAAGTGTGGCGAGCTGTATGGAAATATTTGGCCTTGGCACGAGGCTCTGTGTTTGGCAGAAACCCAATGCTCCTCACCACCCTGAGAACACTATCTCCGCAGTGAAGCATGGTGGTGGGAGCATCCTGTTCAGAGTTACTCAAGGCACTGTACCTGCCAGTTTCTCAATCTGAAAAGATCAAGTCATCCGAGCACACTAATTATGCAAGATTTTCTGTGTTAGTGTTAATCTACACTACTATAATAAACACACACTAGCAAAATAAAAACACACTGAAATAAAAGATATGTAGTATAATATTTGCCATATTTAAATGTAGCCATTATTGTAGCATGTGCATTATGGGTCATAACGTACTGAAAATTTATTCACTGTCTAATCACAATTTTTGCAAGTGTGTGTGTGTGTGTGTGTGTGTGTTCTGTTACCTTGGAAGTGGTAGTTCATGTTGCTGCATATCATTTCCTGTGCATGTCTGCCTGTGTGACAGTTCCTCCTCGTCCGAGCTGTCCAAGCTGTCCTTTAAAAGCCTACTGGGCATCTTCCTGTGTAAGCCCCGCCCACAGCTAGGTCCAGTCTTATCTTGACATTGTCCGTCATTCTCCACCTCCTTTGGACTGCCAATCATGAACCGCACCCTGTGCCTAGGAGGGCTCGGATTGGCCAAGATGTGCTGAGGTCCTGTCTCCCCTGAACATTCCAGCCTATTATTGGTTGTTTCACAAATGGGGGAGGAGTCAGCTGATTCAGAATCACCTGCTTCTGTACTGGTTCCTTCCGAACTTGAAGTTGGGTCTGTAGAATCTGTAGCATCAGTTGTTAGCGTTTTCTCATTGGTCCTTTCAGGGTTTAGGGTGGATTCTGCAGCTTCTGAATCACAGATGAGTTGTTTCTCATTGGTCCCCTCGGAGCAGGGGGTTGGGTTAGTGGTTTGGGAAGGGCACGCATTGGCAGGACTGTCCGTTTGTGCTTGAGGAAGTGTGTTTTCCTGGAGGTCAGAGCAGCGGATGAAGTAAGAGAGAATGTAGAGGACGCGCTGCACCAGCTCGCGTCGGCGTCCGACAACCACAGTGCGACACACCCGAACAGGAGATCCCAAAGCGCCATACAGATCTCCTACACAACACACACACACACACCCCTTCATACACAGCACATACTGTAGAGTGGATAATGAAGTTAAGTGAGTTAGAATATGCCCGAATCTCTGTGTGTGTGTGTGTGTGTGTGTGTGTGTGTATACCTAGCTGAGCCCACAGTGGGTTGTATGGGTGACACTTGGCCAGTAAGTCCACCGTGCGGGAGGTGTGTTTCTGGTAAACAGCTTTGATTGGCGGGTGGTTGCTAGGCATCACAGTGGGAACCCAGGCGAGGTGGTACATGAGGACAGCAGTGAGGAGAGAAGACAGGAACCTAGAGCACAGAACACACTTGGTTAACATTTATTACCTAGATTTGTATATGAAGCTCAAGTTGAATCGTTGTGCACTAACTGGTTCTTGGCCCCGTGCTCCATAAGCAGGCTCATCTCCTTCAGGAAGCGCTGACACAACTGGTTTCGCTCGGCACTCTGGGATACCATGGTCAGCCAGATGGGTTCAGTGATCCGCGGAGCCATGTACAGGTTCCACACGGTCATCCTGGACAATATTACAACAGCACGGTCCATGAGTCAAAGATCAGATGCACTAGTCAGACGTGAACACGTGAACAAATGAGCACAATACACACACAGTATCTCCTCACCTGAACTCTCCCAGTGCCTCCATAACCCGACACAGATACACCTGCACCCGCTGACTAGGCTCTGCTACTCTCCTACACACAATCATCGCCTGAAACACACACACACACACGCATTTATTTTCATCCCACCAAACCCAACCACCCTCTCTGATCATGTATACCCGTCATTGTCCTATAAACATTTTCCAGACGAGCGCACAGCGCCTCGTGGACACAAAGAGCTCCAGTGTCCTGCAGCCACTAAAGGTCATCGAGGCGGCCTGGTCTGACCTCGCAGTGCCACACTCACCCTCTCGATGGCGGTCTTGAGCTTGTTCATGTGAGATTCGAACAGGGGGAAGTGGGAGAAGAAGAACTCCTGGAAGCTGTGGTTCTCCTCTTCTTTCTCCGGCAGGCTGATGATGATGCTGACTGCGATCTTCTTCCTGCGGCCCAGCCCGGGGTTTGAGCTGCAGCTCTCGTCTGACAGGCTGAACATTTCATCTGTGCTCCTGCCGCACACATACACACCAACATACCTCTGCTTGACTCGTGTGCTAAGATTGCTAACAAGAAACACTGAATTTTACAAAGTGCTCACAGTCGAGACTTCTTCCGCAAAAGCATTCTCCTTATTAAAAGAAAAAAAGTCACAATATATTTCTTTCTTAAATAAGAACCAAATCAACATTTCCTTTATATGGGCTCATTTTGTACACATCCCTCCATAGACACACACACACACACACACACTCACCAGCGAGGGATCAGGCCATACTGGAGGCTGGTCGCTTGGCTACGGAGCCAACGCCGCTGGTAACTGCTGGCACATCCACTGCTGTAGGACGAACCAGGGGAGGGGAGGGGCGTGGCCAGGAGGCTGCTGAGTGATGCTGTACAATTAAGAGAGAGTTAAACCTACTGAAGGTCATAAAACGGACACCAAACACACGAGGTAGAAATTTGTTCAGGTATGTTTAACATCAACAAATTACTAAATAACTGAAGTCAAAGTACTACGTCGGAAAAACGAGGAATGCTGCATGTTCAATCATTTCTTTGTGTTGTGGTGTGTGTACCTGAACGGGCAATGCCACTGTCGCTGTCTTCACTGTGTCCACGGCCTGGCATGTCCACAGGATTACTATGAGCTGTAAAGAGACAATGAGTATGCGAGTTCATCACACACATAAGACCTGATGTTTCATTGTTATGTCTTAAAACATTGGCAAATTTGCTAACAACAAAATCCTAGGAGGGAGGATGGGGGAAAAAAAAACAAAAAAAGAACCCACAAAAACCAACAAGGCAGCTATTTCTTCTTATTTATTATTTTTTCCAGAAAACATCAAAAGTCTGACGTAGATGCTATTTTATAAGTAGCCACTCCTGCATTTTGTTTTACTGAACAAAAAGTCTACAGTCTCACAACAACAAGGATTTCACAGCTCTAGATAAAACTGATGCAATCCGAAAATGCCCCCGTGTCCTTTCCCCTTCGGTGAATAGATCTGTATTTTTGAATGTGTCTTACCCATGCTGCCGCTGTGACTCGGGCATGTTTGGCTAATCGAGTCAAGGCTGTCCTGGAGACTAGAGAAACAGAAACAGCGTCAGAGTTAAAGTCATATTTAGTGTCCTCAGCACTGAAAAAAAAACCAAACAAACTGACAAGTCTTCATCTTCCCACTACGTAGTCTCCATCTGTTGAACCTATGTTTGCCTCATGTGTTGCCTTTGGCGGAAAAAGGATAGAGCATCATTACTTAATAGCTAGCTATTGTTAGCTGATTTCACATCGTAACATTAGCGAGATAGATACACAAGTTCTTCTAAGGAGTTTTTCCTCTACATACATTTGTAAAACTTTTAAGCATCAAACAGCTTTAAGAAACTGATCTAAATTCCTAATAAAATCTAAACTTTAACAGATGTAACAGTGAGAATGAGCCTTACACCCCATCACTGTAATCCATCTGCTGCGACGTAGAGCTTATACTCCAGAACTGTACTGTAAATTCGCAATCAGCTAGTTTGTATCGCCAAGTTATCATGCTAGCTAACATGACAGAGAGCTGAGAAAGAGCTGGTGCCTTAGCTAATGTTTCCCACGTTCCTTTTGGAAAGATACAGTCATTTAAAACAGTGAGACTTTCTTTCTTTCTTGTACTGTAACTTTCATAATGGTTGGTTGTGGATTCAACCACTGTAACAAATTTAAAAAAAAAATTAAAAATGACAGACCCCCCTGGCTATGGTTCAGGGATCCCACTTTGAGAACCTTCGACTCTCAGAACAACCCAAGAACTGATGCGAGAGACTCACGTGTTGGTGCTGCCTGCGTTACTGCTGCCACAACGCGTCGAGAAAACCTTACTGACCATCAGCTGCGGAGGAGATCTGCGCCACACACACACACACACACACACACAGAGAAAATATGAGGACCATCGTAGGCAAAATGTTGTATTAATTTAGCTTTAGATTAAATTTAATGTTCCCTGTAACCTAATTACACCATATGTAACATATTTAATAATATTCACGATCAATTATAGTAAATAAAAGTCTAGTTATAAATAATAACTACAAATAATACAGCATCATGTAATAATTTAATCATTATTCACAGGGTGTTTTATTTTAATGCTGGTTTTATTTCATGAATCTGTCAATCAACTCTGGCAGGAAGGTCAGCCATGATCACTACACTAAAACCAGATCTTATTTATAAAGATCTTGAAGATTAATTAAAAAAATTAAGTGGAAATGGGACTTTTATTAATAATAGTAATCTTATTTCAGTGGTTTTATTCTTAAGCTTACCGGATGTGGTGAATCTTCAACGTTGACCCCTTGTAGCTCATGGCAACGGAGCCAAACATCATCTCCCCAAGCATATTCACGTCAGAAGATGGTCTTGTGTACTGAGTGAACACACACACAAACACACACACACACAAACACACAAACACACACGCGCATTACATTTCAACCCAACTCTCAGAATAGATACAAATGACTATCTTGTTGTGCTTGTTATAAACCAACCTGATAAGTAGGCGGAGTTTCTTTCTGCTTTGCCTTGCTGCCGATTTGGCATGCACCGCTTCGGGGGGGCGGAGCTTTCGTCTCCTCAACATTCTGCAGGGAAAAAGAAGTTCAGGATGCCTTTTCATTTGCTGGTTAGTCCTGTATAGTGATACTTGCATACAATTAAAATGGCCGTCACCACCCCTGTGTTTCATTTGAAAGTAGGTTGTCTAGGTAGACAGCGCTTGCCTAACATCTGAGAGCTCAGCCACGGTACTGAGAAGTTTATTCAACTAATCTAATTCAACCACCCAATCTAATCCAGCTCTTGCTCAAAAACTGAGATCCGACGAATTAGCTACTCAGAACGAATGCGCCAGTGCATCTGTGGAGCACTAGGAAAGACTGCAACAGTAATCCTGGACAAATAAATGTGCTAGCAACTAAGCATAACGAGTTAACAGCTAGCTAATGTTATATAACTAGTGCAATTCAAATAATGTTTAAAAAAAATAGACTACTGACAACAAGAGGTGCAAAATTCACTCAAATACCCCCCAAATACCCCCCTCGGCCATTTCCCCCCAAAATTTGCCAATTCCCACCCACCAGCCAGCCAGCTCTCCCCTATCAGCTACCAACCAGGTAGGGTGAACGTTCCTCTTCCTCCAAGACACGTGAAGCCAGCCAACCTCAGCACAGGGCAGCGTAACACACTCAGAGGAAAGCGCTATCTACCCTCTTCCACATACATGAGCACACAGACTCCTACAACTGGCTAGTGTCAAATAAGGCGAACGTGTTTTTCTGTTGAACAGGATATTCATTTTAAGTTCTTTTGTAATATCCATCATCTTGCTCAGTCCACACTTTGTACTTCTCTCAAGCTCTCAGGTGGGAACAACAGCAATACGCTGCTCAGGGAATGAATGTTTATAGCTGCTATAACGCAAGTACCAACAGGAACTAAACTCTTAACACTGATTTAACGTTTTGTATGATACCAACAATAACGTAACTGTACACGTGATGAATATTCAACATGTCATTCTTTAATAAATCAAAAATTGTAACTGGTGGTGAAATGATGTGGTGTAGGAGCAATGAAACATTTCAGGATGTACGTCGGGGTGGTGACAAGAACTCGCACCATACTTCCGTTGGTTGTTTTCCTGTAACAGCGTGCCCCTCAAGTGTTTCACTCTTTAAATAGAAGTGTCATAATATCATAACCATCAGCTAAAGTTTAATAATCGTTTCAGTACTAATTAAGACATATATCTCATATTTTTTTGCATATTTAAAAAAATAAACAAATCAGCAGATTTTCTTGACATTCTTATTCATCCTTATGATTTCAAAAAAATGATTCATGCACCATGTGCTCGGCAAATAGCAGCAAGTCAACGGTTAATGATCACATGACTAGACACAAACTGCATCTAGAATAACATCTCGGACATTATGAACATTATGATAATAACAATCGGTTATGAGTGTAAAGATTTATATCTATAAATTGTACTTCAGCTTAATGTATTCCACAAGAACAAAGACTGACCTGGCATCTGAGAAATTAAATTAGAAATGACTGCTAGCATTACTGTCCAGGGTAAGATAACAGCTCTACACACACACACACATACACTCTCTCTCTCTCTCTCTCTCTCTCTCTCTCTCTCTCTCACACACACACACACACACACACACACACACACACACACACACAGTCCCACTTTAGCTTAAGAACTGAACAAACAGAGCCTCATGTGACCGCAAATGATCATAAAAGCACATTCACTTTTAACCCACAATCCAGAGAGAGAGAGATAGAGAGAGAGAGCGAGAGAGAGATAGAGAGAACGAAAAAGAAAGAGAAAGACAACTGTAAAAGGATTTAAAAAATACAGAGTATGCTCGCTTCACCATTTCTGGCGTCGAAAAACAACTAGATAGCAGGTACGATCAAAAAATATTAGCCTTTAAATCCATCCAGCAAAGGATTCAAGATCAAAGTAAAATAAAAACTTGTTGTATTTATATTTACAGATTTGTACATTTTAAAATTCAAATTAATGAAGTAATTTCAATAGTACATACAGAACAATATATTTGTTTCTGGTAATGTATTATTCCTATAAATTCTAAATAGTGTGGATTTTATACATTTTATCCAAGTAATGTAGCGAAAAATATGTTTTATATATTTTTGGACAATTATCTTCCAAAAATGTCCAAAAAAGGTAATATATATAATTAAACTGAGCATAATTGAAATGAGCAATTAGGATAAGAAGTGCTTAAAATTCCTAAATCAGGATTCCAATTTAACACGCAGTGTCCACACACACACACACACACACACACACACACACACACACACACACACACACACACACACTTTGACCCAGTTTGCAGAGTAGTCACACCTGTCATAAGATCCAAGCAAGCGGGCAATTGCAGAACATGTGACTCTTCTTGAAACAGCATATAAATCACACGCCCGTGCGCGCACACACACACACACACACACACACACACACACACACACACACACCAGGTTACATTACATACCAGTTCACATGGGTCCAGCTTCCGTATAGCCTTGGAGTCGAAGAGAACTTGGCGACCCCTTCTTTCACAATCCTGATACACAATCAGTCGGATTTGTGCGAGATCAAACTCAGCAGAAGCCCAACTGATAGACACACACACAGAGAGAGAGAGAGAGAGAGAGAGAGAGAGAGAGAGAGAGAGAACACATCAGCTACGCCTTGGAAAGAAAATTCTGCAATGCATCAAAAGTGTCAGTTAAACAAGCACGCAATACATAAATCTACGTCCAGCTGCTGTGAGATGAAGAATTAAATGTAAACTGAATTAAAAGTAAACTGAATTAAATGCATCAGCAAAAATTGATCTAAATATCATTCTACATGCAAATAAACATATATGCAACTAATTATTAATGCACAAATACTCAATGCAATTGTAGTAATCGCTACAAAATGCAGTAAAAACACAGCCTCCTGTATTTAGAATGCACACTCACTCAGTTTTAATGCCTTCTCTCTCTCTCTCTCTCTCTCTCTCATGCACACACAGTACCTGCTCTCCATCCTGTCCGGTCACCGAAAGCCCATTTTGGGCTTTCAGACTTGGCTCTCTCACACACACACACAGAGACACACACACGGCCGAAAAGAGGTTGGAGGGAGGTTGGCTGGACCTCTCCCTCTTTTCCCACAAGTTTCTATTAAATCGTGCTGCATCAGCAGCAGAAAACACACACACACACACACACACACACACACACACACACACACACACAGTTCTATTCCTTAAAAGCAACCCTTCTTCTCTGAGAGAGAGCTGTCATTGATTTCTATTAAGAGCCAAGTGTGCGTGCATGTGTGTGTTATATTTCTAATATAAAGTTCACAAAGTGTGTGTTAGAGACACACTAGCCCAGCTGCAGAACAATACCCTGCTTCGCATAGGCAACATTTATTCTCACACACACACACACACACACACACACACACACACACACACACACACACACACTTAATGTGTGAGGATAAAGAGACCTTGTGCACTGTGTGTGTGTGTGTGTGTGTGTGTGTGTGTGTGTTTGTTTGAGCAACACTTGGTTGGGCTGGTACTACCACTACACACTCGGAAGGACTCTCACACACAAGCAGCCACAAAAATTTCATGCGCACGCACACACACACACACACACACATACACATACACACACACACAGAGTACACTATGAACAGCCACTGAAGAGACTTTCTCGAAAATCACACAGCAGTGATTTTTGCTTTGACATCCTCTTCAGGTCACATGATCAGCAGTGAGTCACATGGTCACAATCACAGGCACGCACACACACACACACACACACACACACACTCATGGTCTCGAGCGTGTCATACAAAAGGCATCAGGCTCTTTCCTAAGACGGCCACACCCTCCTTTGCACTAGCTGTGAGGAAACCTTGCATATGACTAGCGAGTCACACTCACTCTCTCTCTTTCTCACACACACACACACACTAAGCAACAGACTTATCTCTGACTTATGAGTTAATGGTGTGTGTGTGTGTGTGTGTGTGTGTGTGTGTGTGTGGTGGCTGAAAGTGCCTGAGGATAACTGATGTTTTAAATAAATAAATAAATAAATGTAGAAAATAAAATCGCCTCAAAAACTGTTTCAGTCCATTGTACAAATTAGCCCAAATATAAATATATCAAAATAAACTACAAAATCCCTCAACTAAAAGTACTTCTAACTAAAAAACAATATTTTGTACCTTATAAAAAAATATACATTACACAGAAAAATACACACAACTACATTTTGTAAAAGCCACAAGAGACTTTAGTCACTTCAGCTCGACACTGCTAGCGCTCTGGTGGATGCTAACTGATGCTAACCTGAGGCCTTTCCTTCAGAAAGCACACTGGTGCTCTGAGCTAAATCATAAAGGCTAATAAAGTATACTGTTTGTTTGGTTTCTAATGTATTATGGTACCATAAATGTGATTGTAAATGTGATACCATAAATTACTCTCATGTGTGCTTGGGGGAGCTTAACAAAATAAAAATCATAGCAGCTTTGTGTGCTAGCTAGCATCCAGCTTGCTAGCTAGTAACAGCTGTGATTACATATTAACAGTTATTAAATATCCACTAACAACAATCCTAGTTTTTTCAGCAAAATGGTTAATGAACTGCTATGACTAAATTCCCTAAAGATAGTCAGATGTTTGAAGGGTAATTCGGGAGTATTCATGAACAGACGATTAGCTTAGCTGCTATGATTTTTTTTAGCCACAAACACAGGATTCTGCCTTAAAAAAAAAGAAGAAGGTCTGTAGCGCTTGAAGAGAATGTTTAGCCGTGAGCAGATCCGGCATGAGCGCCTGCTCTATGATACGCCCGAATAATGCTAGCTTTAGTCTACATTATTTTCACCACATGAAGTATTTTTTGTGTTTTGAAAATATAAAAATACAGAACACGAATGCTATCAAATGAGGAAAATAACAACGACTGTGAGGTGTTTCCAATAATAACGTCCATTCCAATAACATTCCTCTTGCATTACACCAAACTGTCAATGCTAACATTTTTATTAATTTAAAAAAAAGGACATATACATTTTTAGCTGTTTACGTTTAATGTTATGGATCTTCCGTGAAACAAGTGAGCTCCTGTTGTCACTTACGCTACAGCAGCTATAAACAGTCGTTCCCTCACCAGCATTTTTTCTGTGTGGGGGAAAAAAACATGTAGCTGGTCATGTTAAAGAGAAACCGGAAAGGCGCTAAAGACGTTTCCATGCAGGAAAACAGCTTTACCGTTACAAAGCGCTGACACTGGAGACTCCTTCCAAAAAAATGTCTCCTCACAAAGAAACTTCACCTTCCTTATACGTGAAGCGTCTTCCATTCCATACAAGCCTTCAGCACAGGGGACTTCGCATTACCGACTTGTCGTTTCTCAGTAACATAACAAGCTGCGTTTTTTTTGAACATTTTTTTTATAATCTTATACGAAAAAAAAAGTGAGACTGGTGAGAGAACAACTGTTCATAGCTGCTAAGACATTCCACAACATTAAATTAACTAAAAATAGATGAAAATAAGTCCACAATTGTGTTGTTAATTAATAAGTAAATAATAAGCAACATAATTAATAAACAATAAATAACACCGTTGGCAAATAGCTATGGTACGACGAAAATAAAACACACTGTCGTTGATTCAAGAGCAAATCCCATCAGGTTTTATTCCGATCGTTGTGGGAAATTTGATTTTTCACATGTTGATAGATTAACGGGATAAAAGCAAAACTTTTTAAAACAGTTGCTGTGCAAATTTCTATTTATTATTAAAAGTTGTATCAACACAGTTCAAGTGTCCAAAAAAAGAGAAAAAGAAATCAAACCATGTAACTGTGCTTATTTAACAGTACAGCTACTGCATAAATCCACAGATCATCACACTGACACCGCGCACACACTCACACGCACACAGACACACACACACACACACAATACCTGTCACGTAAAATGTCCGTATTTGACCACCGCACTGAGCTGTATTTCCTCTGACTTTTAATCTTCATCTTGCAGTAGAACTGGCACAACACCAGACACCTACACTAACACCTGCTTCGCCTTATGTGTCCTTTAACTTCATCTAAACTCACACCAGTGAAGGAGACAGCGAGAGACACACACAAACACACACACACACGCAGAGTCAGAAGGGTTGTTTCAGCATGCAAGGAAGTGCTTTCTTATCTGTCTGATGACAGATTGGACAGAAGTCAAACATCACATGACTGGCTCTCTTTCATTTTGTCACACACGCACACACATACACAAACACAAACACACAGAGCATGTGATTCAACTGTCATACGACATTCCCTGCAGCCAAAGTTGCGTACCTCAGCACAAGCGCGCACACACGCACACACGCGCACACACACACACACACACACACACACACAGCAACGAGCAAAAGGCACCAAAGTGCTCCGACATTCTGGATTCTGACTGGTGAGAAGGTGTTGATTCATTTTCTACAACAGCAGCTGTGACAGTAGTGCCAGCTGTAATTCAGATCACACGTATATATGCACTGATGTGCACTGATATGCATGATCTAATACATTATCGCAGGATATTAAAGGGGTGAAAAAAAGAGAGAGAGAGAGGCTTGTGAAGGAATGACTGTAGCTGCTATAGCATAAATGATAACTAGAACCAAATTAAAGGTTTAAATTAAATTCCTCAACATTATCTGTAACTATAAATGAATAAAAGTATATTGTTCTTCAATAAATACACCTATTGACGTATACATAACTGCTATTTCAGTGTACGCTTGACAAAAGTTACTTATTGCACCTTTAATTACTGTTTCATTTCATGGTACATTTGAAAATTTTACTGACTGCACCTTTAATTCCTACTACTATTACTGCTATTTTAATTCAGAATATTAACCATAGCGTATGCACAGATTAGGAAACTACGGAGAAGAAATACGGAAATTATACTGCTATGTATGACCTGATTAATGCTGGATCTGTTTTAATATAAATGTGACCGGAATTATTTTGTTTGCTGAAATCATCTACATTTTTGTTCCGTCTTTCAAAGATTAAAACTATATCATGGATAACGTTTCATTTTAGGTATCTACAAAAGTGGATTATTTTGGATTTCGGTCGAATAAGCCTATTAGTACCACCAACTACCACCAACTGGTATGTAGAAGTGAGTCTGGGGCTGATTTCTTTCTACCACAGACTGTAGATATGCAGCCTATCAGTGACAGACGAGTCAGGCGAAATACTCTGTAGGTTTGATCTCTATATGGGTGGATATTTTTCAGACCGATTCGCTGACACGTCTGGAACACGTCATCAGCAGAAACACAGTCACAGGAGTAATGAATGCAAATGAGGTGGATTATTTACCATTTTTAATCATACAACATCCACTGATTCTCGAGAAGGCAACATTAGACATTAAGAGCTGGGGGAAGGGGGGGGGGTGAACTTTTGAACAGGATTATCAGTGTAACATTATTTTGTCTTCTGGGAAACGTATAAATATTTTAGGTAGCTTCTGAAAGGCAGTATTAAATGAAAAAATTTAAAAAAAATAATAAGAAGAATGTACACCTTGTGATTATAGCTTATTGCTCGACAGTGCTGTTTCGTTATTGAGCTATTCATAGATATTAGATGAACAGGGATAAAATCTAATAGCACCAAAGGCCAGTACTGGTCAGGATTCTCACACAAGACTAACGTGTGGTGTATAGTGTTGTAAGACTTCAGTGATATCAGGACAACAACCATTAACAAGTGAAATGCAGAAATATTCAGTGTGTCAAAAGACACAACATTCATGCACACTGAGTGTTTCTGTATTTATATAAAGTAGTAAGGCAGTGGGGGGGGGTGTCATGAGAGAAAAATGGAGAATTGCAACTGAGTCATATGACTGACTGCTGCTTCAGGGCAGGTTCCCCGCGTTCAAGTTCCCCGCGCATGCGCACAGCGCACCACAGCTTACGGCGCGGCCCTGTCCCTGATGCGCATGCGTGGCATTTTTATATTTTAATAGCGATGCTTGGCGACAAAACCTATCGACTATTCCTCATAGTTATCACACATGAATCCGGTTTGACGCCATTACAAGTGTTTCTTTTGTTTAGTTCGACAGGAGAGGTCCGTGTGATGCCGGGTATCAGCTGGAGTTAAGCGGGTCAACATTATACCGGAAGTAATGGACAAGTAAATGTTTACTCCAAACGAAATCCCGCGCTCGGAAAGTCACACAAACTTATAAATGCGCGTGGAAACTGGGACTAGAAGGTCTCATGTCCTGTGGGAACTGAGGAGCTGCAGATGCACGAGAGCATCACTGCAAAAACAGCACGCGAGCAAACCGATTTATTAGCAAAGCTACATTCCGAAATGCATGACGCATAATAAGCATTATAAACTCCTGCAATCCCATAATGCACAACAACGCTTGTGCGTGTCAACTCTTGCATTCTCATAATGCACTATAAGCATGTAAGCTCCTGCAATCCCATAAGACATAACGCATGATAAACATGTAAAGTCCCGTAACACGCAGTGCAGTATTTGCAGTCATGCATGTAATTGCATTGATTGTAAGTACGTGAACACGTGAGTGCGCGTGCTGGTGGCTTAGCAGCAATTGCACTAAAGTGTGAGTTGCACGATTTCGCCCAGAGCACCGTATCCCGCATATTTACCGATTCTCCGCGTCTGCCTCGCACTCTCTGGCGCCCCCGGTGGTGGCCGCCGCTTTCTTGCTGAACAGTTTCTGCAGGAGCATCGGGGCCATGCTGGCTGGCTGTGTGTGTGTCTGGCGCGCGCCGTCCGCCTCGAGCTCACGCGTCGCGCACTTCGGCTACCGGAAACCAGGCGGCTCCTCCATAACGCCCAGCAGGTCGCGCGGACCCGTATCTCTACCGCGACGTCCACAAAACAGCGCTCCGAGTCACGTGCCGGTGGCAGCACGTGCAACGAGGAGTCCCCGCGAGTCGCCACTGTTGAGAAGAGGAACCACCGCGCGGCCGCCTGTCACGTGACTGACGCTCGTTCACACGGTCTAAAATCCACAAAGGCGTACACAAACACTTCAGCGTTTCAGCGCCCTCGCGCGGCCTCCTGGAGGAAAGTCCACAGACGGACAGCAGGAGCAGGGTTGCCAGATTCTAACAAAGTCACCGTATAAAAACTTATTTAAAAAATCCCATTCCTCCAGTACGGAAGCCCTAAGAGGCCTAAGGTTTTCTCGTGATTTAGATTTAACAAAAGTGAGTCAGCTTGAGTGAGTCCCTGATTAAAGTAAAAACGAATTTGTTCACCCATGATGCTGTGGGATTGTGCTAAGCTTTTGCTTCCTCCAGAACAATTAAAACAACGTTACTGTTATGTCGAGTTCACAGAAAAAGACTAGAAAACAAGAAAGAAAAAACACCATATCAGGCCAGTGATTTTTTCTGATGAATTCAGTGCAGTGCCTCATGACCAACACGTATGCTCTCAGGTAGATCAGGGTTGCCAGATCTCCAGCCCAACTATCTCTCAAAAACCTCACAGACGACAACCCAAACATCCAGGCACTGGAGCAGGAAGATGGATTTTGCTTTCCTTTTTCTCATTCTTGGCCTGAGAAGAAGGTTCATCACAGTGCACACAAATCTTTAATTTGAAATATCTGCAGTATGTCTTTCTATGATCACCAGTACTGACACTCCATAATCCCCCTTTCCCTCCACCAATCTTTGCAGTATATCTTACAAAAGAAGTGGGTCTGTACATTGTAGATCTGCACTCACACATTCCCGTTGTTTGCTGTAGCCTAGGCATACACCTAAAGTATGCATTAGCGTTGCAGTTCAGATATCGTCACGGTTGACCACAAGAAGCACCTGACGCCTCTGTCTGCTGATGTGATGTCTACACAGTTTGTTTTGTTCAAAAAGCTTTGATACCGATGTGGCTGTTTAGACTAAACTGAACGCTAGGTCTATTTTTTATTTATTTATTTATTTAGCTTAAATGAGACTAAAACACACATATGTCTGGAAATGGGTGGAAGGTACACCGCTGGCCACTGCAGGTGCAGTACAATTGAACCCATCTTAAAAATGTTCTCCTGCTTGAAAGATTAGGGAATTAGGGAAGGGAATACTATTATATTATATTCAGATTTTTAATATTGTTCCAACATGCATTTCAATAAACAAAGGATGAAAGGATTCAATTAAATGTGTGGAATACTGCTCATTTCTATTATTTGTATTGCTTATATTACATCTGTTCATTTCTCAGAATGCATGGGGCATTTCCCCAGATTTCAATTTCAGGTTCGTATCTGGTCCCGCACCCGAGATATTCAACCTAAACGTGAGGGGAATAAAAAACAACAACAACAACAACAACAACAAAAAAAAACCCTGAAATGTTCTGAATGCACATTACACTTACTTAGGTACCCCCTAAAAACATTAAGACTGAGACTCGAACCCTTCTCATTATATACTGACAATAATAGTGGAGCTAATTGAGCATTACTTTTGGACTTAAGTTCTAAGTCTATATAGCAACAATGTGCAAAATGAGCTAATGAAGTGACTTTGTGGCCAAGTGTGGTGACCCATACTCGGAATTTGTGCTCTGCATTTAACCCATCCAAGTGCANCCTCAGTCGTGGTATTGAGGGTGGCAGAGAGCGCTGGTCATTCACTCCCCCACCTACAATCCCTGCCGGAGACTCAAACCCACGACCTTCAGGTTCACCTTCGGGTTACAAGTCCAACTCCCAGACTATTAGGCCACGACTGCCCCCTAATGAGCTTCAGAGATCAGATTTGTTCCAAGGACCATCCTGAGCGGAGATATTGAGGTTTTATTTAAATAGCTGTATAACCAAAATT
>CM074972.1:10941326-10959715 GCA_037577455.1 Pangasius macronema
AGGCCGAGACCTATGGTCTTAAGTATGGGCACAACTGTGACATTACCTAAAGGAAAACAGAAAGAATGAAAAACTTCCTTTGTGACAAATTGCTGAATGTAAGATTTTCAAATTCAATCCTCTCGCTCTATTGCGAGCCGCATTTCTTAATATGGGTTAGGCAGCGCCTTTCCCCGCTGCACGCCTTAATCTCATGGCTGCAAACGCAAAGTACTACACATTGAATGTGAATTCGTGAATAATGAACGTGAATAAAACACACACATATCAAGTATGCCTAAACAGTACATTTTATTGTTGAATAATAAATAGAACACATAAAATAAGAGGTCGTACAGTTATCGTATCCGGGGCCTACTGAGTGAGAACGGATTATAAATAGTATGACATTAAAAAAGACAAACACACAAACACTTCTTGTAAGCCTGCAATAAGTTGTCTAACTAAACAACTTCACTACTAGACAATTAGACAAATTCCACAAAGAGGATAAATCAGCACACAAGTATTCACCAGCTTCGCTACAAAATAGACAACAAATAAACGTCAGAATCTCTGCTCCTCTGTTTGCTCTTCTCTCCATCTCTCCTGATTGGCTGCAGCTCCTGCCAGTCACCATGTAGTCACATTACTTTTCTTTAAAATTACAAACGTAGCTATATCTTCAGCTCAAAGACTTATACATCTGCGCTGGATATGAGGCCAAAAAAAAAAAAAAAAAAAACACAAACTTTCTTTGAAGAAACTGTGCGCCAAAAATGAAGAGACAAGTTTACGTCTTCCGAGGGGAACCTGAATAAAGAGGGAAAACTGACACCCAGAGGAACACAAGTCCTGAGGGAATTGAGGGAATCAATTTAATGCTTGTTGTGGTTCGAGTTACCTGTAGCCCAGATGGCTCCTCCCAGCATAGCCAGAGGCCAAAACTTTGGGCTGCTCAAAATTATGTTCACAATCAGAGACACCGTCCATATAGCAGCACAAAGCACCCACTGGAAAAACATGCCTAAAACACACACACACACACACACACACACACACAACCATTGATAGTATACAAGAACAATGAATAGCACAGGGTCCAAATTTGTATAAGAAAACACCACTTCCGTTGTAAAGGTCATCAAATACGAACTTTATAAGTCATTATGTCAACAACTAGAGTGTGAGTGTGTGTGTGTGTGTGTCACACACACACACACACACAAGGTTTGTATGTCTCACCATCGCCAGTGTCGATCTTCTTTAGTCCTTGTTTCAACGAGGGTATCTTCTCCCGCCTCTGCCGTGTCCTGTGTTTCGGTATGTGGTCCAGCCACCACAAAGTGCCATTAGAGGAATCTCTGAGGAGGTGCGAGGGATCCAGCAGCAGCTCCATCTCTGTTAGATCATTCATAGATAGATAGATCAGACGAGTTTCTTTTTTTCCCCACAAGCATCCTCACTTCATATCTGTTATTAAAAAAACTCACAAATTCATTCAGTCTTCATAATCTGCCAATGTTTTTCCCGATGCAGGACTAAAAGTATCTCTGGTCTGGTCTAATTGTTTAAAATTGAAAATAACAATTTGACAAAAGAAAATTAAATTCACATATTTTTCCCTTGAGCCTAGACACAAGTTGTAGTGATATCAGACTCAAAACTATCTTGAATGATTGCAATCACACTGGTACTGAGTGTTTGTTAACGTGACAAAGTCATGTGATCTGTACAAATAGAGCTTCATTACATCATACTGTTTTGAAACCTTCCGTGCACACACACACACACACACACACACACACACACACACACACACACACGAATCACGTGCAAACCACAGACTTTAATTTAGATGACTCAGCCCAATGCAAATGGATGAGTCAGCATTAGCCTTTGCTAGAATCCTGACTAATAAGGAATAAAATAATTCAGGGTGTGCTGTTAAAGGCAAATAATCATCAACAGGGTGGTGTGATGTGGCCTGACGTGACGTGAAGTTAAATTTTACCACCTCAAAGTTGAATATATTCCAATAACGGCACATCCTAAAGTGTTTTATTCCACTTATACCACAGCGATCTCCCAACAAATACTACTTTTTTTTTAAATTGTTTATAGTTATGTTTAGTGTCGTGGAACATCCATGAAACAAGTTAGCTCTTTTATAGCACTTAGTTCCAAAAAACATATCATGTCATGTACAGAGAGCCCTCTGTCCTGAAGTCTCTCCTGTGGCGGAAAACGTCCTGACTGTTACAAAGCGCTGACACTGGAGACTCCTTCTGTAAATCCTAAATAAAAGTCTCCTAACAGAACGCTTCACCATATCAGTGACTACGTTTACATGCACTTCAAATTCTGTTTAAGGTCTATATTCAGGTTGCAGACATATTCCAATTACGATGTTTATATGCGTACAGTTATGGGAATATTCCTGTATACAAGTACACCTGAGTCGCCATTCCTAAATATCCAGCCTACATCTAGGAATCTTTTAGTACGCACAATTCCTTGCACACTGAGCATGCGTATATATCTCCCTTCAGTGGATTTTCCGAATAAGGTGTTTACATGCAACAAATTTCTGATTAAAACTGGGACAGATTAAATCCAGGGACAGAATTTGGAATTTGAGGAATCAGAATATTGTCTTATAATATAATCTGAATCTGGTAATCGGATTGCGGCGTTTACATGCATGACTCAATACTAATCAGAATATCTCCAAATTCTGATTAATATCGGAATATCGATGTGCATGTAAACATAGTCAATGAGTACACATTTTTCTTCATTAAATAGCATATTTTTTAAATCTGTTTTTTATTATTAGGCTTAAATTATGTGGCAAGTCTGCCATACAAATCATTTTGCAACCTGTTACTATAGAAATGATAAAGAATTAGAACAAATTCCTATAAGCCTGAGATTTGAATTACGGCCAGAACTATTATCAGAGCTGCTGGAGAAAATGAATCAATACACACTGACTATTATGGCACAAATGTGTTTAATCATGAATTTGAAGCTTTAAATATAAAAAATTGCATCCATTTTACTATCATATGAACTGTATGACTAAACTTTTAACATTTGACTCAAACCATGTCGAGTTTCTTCTGACACAAAAACCTCCATTTTGTTTTTTTTGGTTTTTACCTCAGAACATTTTGGCGTCACTCAGCGCGTGCATCAGCTAGCTCGCCTCGTGAAAGGGGGCGTGGCCTACGACCTGAAGGCGTGGTTATAGGTTAGCAATAATCTGCATGGTATTATTATTATTATTATTATTATTATTATTATTATTATTATCCAGTTAGGTTTGTAGATGTAACTACTGAATGCGGTATTATTCTATTCTTCGTTGACATGTCAACATGGCTTGCCGGATTTCAGGGTTTAGTTAGTTTAAAAACTTATTTTTAAAACTAAAATAAAATCATACACACTTGGATTTTTGGCGCCAGCTTCCATAAACATTAACATTTAAACTTTTATGTTTACATTACGTTTTTATTAATTAATCAAACATTGCGAACACATTTGCCTGTGCCACTGTGTGGGTTTTTGAAACAAATAAACAATCTAACTTACCGTTTTTTTTGTTTTTTCAGGTTTAAAATGCCACCAGATTCTGGGTTCAGATTCTCCAAACACACCGAGGTGTAATAAACTAACTCTCATTCATAGTTTGCAGTTTTATGATGCACAAAATAGAGAACAAGCAAAAGGCTGTAATTCATGTGAGGTGAAATCAAAATTTCCGGGTTCTGTGTATCAGCTGACTTCTGTCACGTGGTTTCAAACGTCACCCGGATGCCGGAAGTAAATTGGCCAATGCGTGCAAGTCGTGTTTATCTTTTTTAAATACAAGTTTATCTATATATACTTTTAGGTGATTTTGAGTGATTTGCTTCTTTTTTTAATGGACTTGCGGATTATTATTATTTAAGACACATGTTGTCTCCATAATTAGCAATATTAGGAAGATTCTGCAGTACAGGTACGGTCATAAAAACTACACTTCCCATGAACACCTAGTATGAAAAAAAAATTAATAATAAAATTTACATTCATTTTTAAAAATGCTTAGAGTGCGTATCTATCCAGAATGAGTAAGTAGACGCATTAGAAATAGCTCGTTTTTGCAACCGGAAGTTACATAAATTAATTTTTCTTTTTTGCTGAACCGTCTCTTAAGCCTATGAATATTGCATGAACATCACCTTGTCTTAATTATGGTGCTAAAAATATATATTGTATGTATAATTAAAGTGAACCTGTCTCATTATCACTGTTTAGTGTAATACTAAAACTCAGCCACTAGAGGTCACTGTTGCTCTCAGTATCTTTTCCTGCTCTCTGTTACTCCACTACATCATGACTAATCATTTAAAGTGATTTCACATCAGCTTGTGCAGAATTCATTACTGAGGATTCATTCACCTTTCCCTCTTTTTTAAAAAGAGTTGTGAATAATTTAACATGACAAAGCCAGCAGAATTCCAGATTAATCAGGCAGAGGGAGGAGGAGACTTGCGTTCGAACCCTGCGTTCCAGTCATGTTTTTTAAATGTTAAAGTCTCCTCATGATTCGGAAGTGCTACCTAGTAAAGTGGTCACTTAAAGCTGTTAGCTAGGTTAATCAGATCTGCTTGCTAACATGGTAGCATAGTTTTAAAAATGTACTATGATATTTTATTGCTTTTATTTTTCTTACCTTAAAGATGCCATTTGTAATGTTTAGAAGTCTTTCAGGATGTGTAATAATCAAATAATTTCAACGATATCTCAGAAAATTTGATTCCCAATATATGTGAAATGTTCATATATATCTGCACATTCCCAATATATATATATATATAGCCCCACCCCCTACTCAGCTTGGCTCTTTTCCTCAAAAGAAAACTCATTAGGCGTACACAATTTCAGCAGTTCTCTTGAAATTTCAATTTCAAGTGAAGGCATTTTATCTTGCAGGCCATTAGGGGGCTCTAAATATTACAAACCGCTCCTTTAACAGTGCAGTCCAATTGTTTTTTTGTTTTTTTTTCTATTTTAAAAAGAAAACTGCATCAGATCAGGTTCCATTGCCTTCTGGTCGTGACGTGTACAACAATGTTGACTCAGTCTCTCCAACCTTCAATGGCTCATCTTACTGATTAAAATGTTGGGGTGACTCTTGTAAAACCAACGTTCAAAAAAAGAAGCAAAGACAAGGGCAGGAGATATTACTACATTGCTTCTGGATTTTACTTTCTTTAAACCTTTATGCATGATGGCATTTTGATTAAGAGAATAAATCATCATCTGTGAAATAAAAAAAAAAAAGATTTTTTTGTGTTTAACTCTGTTGCCTTTATGTAAAGTTTGCTCACATGTTAGTTAACCGTTGAAGGACAGTGAAAGCACTTCACTCTAGCGCTAATGGCTTTATTGATTAGCTGCTTAGCTCTGTGGTTCTCTCTGTAGAGTAGCAGAGAACAGACAGCTGACGTTAGGTCTTTACGGAGGACTCGTGGAGACAACGAGTGTATCCCAAATTCGTGTAGAAGCATTATAGATGTACAAAGAAGTGTACCAAGAAGATCTGCAATGTCAAAAGCAACCAAATTGGAAAATTAGCAGCTAGCATATAAGTCTGCTGCATGTGGTTGAGGTTGTTCAATGTGTTTAAAAGAAGATTCCATATGAACGGCCCGATCTTGTAGTATTTCCAGTGCTGAAAGTAAAAAAAAAATTCTGATTTGTCATGGGAGAATTCATTTAAATTTGATTTGCAGTTAATGCTAAGTCTAATTATGGTGTAATATTAGCTGCGCAGAGTCATTTCTTTGTCATTATCTGAGGAAAATGTTGATAGCCCAAACGGTTCTGTGACAATTTCACTGTTATCACATCTTCACATTGTCCATGTAAAAGACTTCATGGCTAGAGGCTGAATCGAACGCCTCAATTCTCTGAGAACATCATGAGCTAGCTTATCAGCTAATTAGCGCTTAGCATGTAAGATAACGAGCATAAACAAAAATTCTCATTTAATTTCTGAAACAAGGGTAATAACAAAAATGTTGTTGATACTGTAGTTGAATTTACACATTCATTTTAATGTCACCTGGGCAGAAAATAACTAAAGAAGACTTGTTATGCATGCTAGGTCTCTTAAAATGGCTGAAGGATGTCTAGCGTAGTGTAGTGTAGTGAAACCTCAGTTCAAATTCTAAGAAGGAACCAATAAAAATAAGGAAATGATTGAATGTTATTGTTTCTGTGCTAAATTCTGTAGGCATAGATGTTTAAGAATGAGAGAATGAGATTGTTTTACATCATAAATGCTTAATGAATTCACTACAAGTTGGTTTTTCAATTCATGCTAGCTAACTAATGTTGCTAGCTATCTGGCTAAAGTGTTAATGAGGTAACTGGCATTAATGTTGGATGCAAATTTGATTTTAAAATTAAAATACAACTTTTGATATGCACCCTAGTTAGTGTTAGCTGAGGTACAAGATAACATACTCTTATTTTGAGCAGTCACAAATTTACTTGATTCACCTTACAGTCTAATTAAGCCCTTGTGGATAAAGAGCTAGCAACCTGAATGAAAAACCCCAAATTAAACTAACATTTTCCTGGGCTTTAAATAGTTGAAGAAACAAAAAATGTAATTTACATAACACTCAAATGTAGTCAAAACATGTTTGGTATTTTAAGTTAGTGTCTTTAATTTTGCTTTAATGTCGCTAAGCACTGTGCAAGCAAAATATAAGTATGTAAACCACATTAAAACTATATTATCTGAATATCCCAATTCCACATTCAGAATGATGCTGGAATGGTGGGATAACAAAATGTGTTAGCTTCAAAATGGCTGCCACCACTATTTTTAGCCCTGTGCTGTCCTTGAGCCACAAAAAAAAGTTTGAGATACTGAAAAATTCGACAGTTTGAGGTGAGAGTGTACATGTGACGATTAGCCTCCATTGCTAGCCTGCTAGCTTCAGTGCAATGCTACAGAAACTTTAGAGACCACATGTTTGATCAACTATATTTCACGTAAGAAGAAAAACTGAAAATTCTCTCTTTTTTTGTTCAACTGTTCCTTTAGACTTTTGAAGTGAGTGACACTTGGTGTGATTGGTGAGGTAGGTGGATATCAATCTGATTAGCTGGTTATGCTAATGAGGAAGTGAGCACAGCATGAGGAAACGGGTCTGCTGAGCTGCAGCTGTCACGCCAGTCTGTTTGCCCAGTGGCTTCCCACAGCGAAAAATATAGATTCACCTGAACAAGACATCACAGGAATTTTGGACTCCATTTTACTCAAACGCACAGAAGTTGGCCATATGAATATATTAGGGGTGTGTGTGTATGTGTGTGTGTGTGTGTGTGTGTGTACAGGAGAGTAGTCATGTGTCTTTAGTAGGCACCCTGCAGAGCCACATCTGCTGTTTTACCATGAAATGTCTGAAATTGCTCAATGTGCTTCAAGTTAAAAAGACTAATCCAGTTTTGTGAGGATAACAGAGTGGAACAGCCAATGAGTGGAAAAGAGCAAGAGTTTGTTTTATAAAATGTGAGAATGTGTGTGGTTCTGATATAGCTGTTTGTATCTCAGCTACTGCTCTGTGGCAGTGATTACTGGGAGACGAGCCAATATGCAAACGCAGCTGCTTATATAAAACTAGCTAAATTAAGAGTCAATGGTAGAGGTGTACCTGTGAAGTGTTTATCTCTGTTCCCATGAATGAAAGAATATAAATAAAGTGTTCATAAATAAAGTTGTGGCCTCTCTGGATGTGAGTCGTAAAGGATGAAGGTATGGCCTGTTCCTGTCAGTTCCAGTGAAGGAAGGAGGAATGGTCTCCGTGCATGTCAGTCACAATGATGGAGGTGCATCCTCTGTGTCTGTCACTCCCATTGAACAAGACATAGCATCACTGCCCTTCACTCCTAATTAAGGGGGGCATGTCCTTTGTGCCTGTCAGACCCAATGAAGGAGGTGTATTATCCATTCCTGCTATGTCCTTGTCTCCTGTGAAGGCGGTGTGGCCCCAGTGTCTGTCCATTCCATTTAAGGAGGTATGGCTCCTGTGTCAGTCAGTTCCAGTGAAGAAGGCGTGGCCTCTGTGTTTGTCAGTCCTGTTGAAGAAGGTGTGACCCCAGTGTCAGTCAGTTTCAGTGAAGGAGGCATGGCCTCTGTCTGTCCATTCCAGTTAAGGAGGTATGGCTCCTGTGTCAGTCAGTTCCAGTGAAGAAGGCGTGGCCTCTGTGTTTGTCAGTCCTGTTGAAGAAGGCGTGACCCCAGTGTCAGTCAGTTCCAGTGAAGGAGGCATGGACCCAGTGTCAGTCAGTTCCAGTGAAGGAGGCATGGCCCCAGTGTCAGTCAGTTCCAGTGAAGGACCCGTGGCCCCAGTGTCAGTCAGTTCCAGTGAAGGACCCGTGGCCCCAGTGTCAGTCAGTTTCAGTGAAGGAGGCATGGCCCCAGTGTCAGTCAGTTCCAGTGAAGGACCCGTGGACCCAGTGTCAGTCAGTTCCAGTGAAGGAGGCATGGCCCCAGTGTCAGTCAGTTCCAGTGAAGGAGGCATGGACCCAGTGTTAGTCAGTTCCAGTGAAGGAGGCATGGCCCCAGTGTCAGTCAGTTCCAGTGAAGGAGGCATGGCCCCAGTGTCAGTCAGTTCCAGTGAAGGACCCGTGGCCCCAGTGTCAGTCAGTTTCAGTGAAGGAGGCGTGGCCCCAGTGTCAGTCAGTTTCAGTGAAGGAGGCGTGGCCCCAGTGTCAGTCAGTTCCAGTGAAGGAGGCATGGCCTCTGTCAGTCAGTTCCAGTGAAGGAGGAATAGTCACAGTAAATGAGGCATTTCCATTGTCTCGTTCAGTCCAGTGAACGAGAAAGGAGGCGGAGCCTCTGTGCCTGTCAATCCCACTAAAGGACATGTGGTCTCTGTGCCTGTCAGTCCTAAGGAAGGAGGCATAGCCACTGTGTTTGTCAATCACAATAAACGAAGTGTGTTGTTTGTTTGTTCAGTCCCAGAGAAGGAGGTATGGCCATTGTGTTAGTCAATCCCAGTGAAGAAGGTGTGGCCTATGTCAGTCATGTTGAAGACGATGTGTTCGTATGTATGTGAGTGTTTAAATGCCCTCAGCTGGCAGTCTCTCTCTCTCTCTCTCTCTCTCTCTGTCTATCTCTCTCTCTCTGACCACCCCTCCCCCACTCCATCATTATTTCTGTTGAGAAGAAAGACAATAACGACCGGCGGTTTCTTAGCCTCTGTTTATTCCAAAAGTCCAAAAAATAAAGCAGTCGGTTCACATTCCATTTAGAAAAATCTACTCCGCTTTCCTCTTCACTGAGACTCTTTGAATTAAAATCTACTGATGATCCAAGTCCATGTGTGTATATTTATGTGTACATTTGTGGATTGCCATCTAAGAAGTTCTTTACAATCACCATTTCTCCAACTCATCTTGAACCTCTGCTCATATTGTGTTTGTGTGTGTGTGTGTGTGTGTGTGTGTGTGTGTGTGTGTGTTCATACAATTAGAGATCGGAGTTATACACATGGATGGTCTCTGCTTTTATATACAATACAATATACATAGAAAACTAATGGATTGCAGTTACACAGCATGGCATAGAAAAAGGGTGCTCAGCATAGAGGTTCGATATCAATATTCATACATTTTCTGTGATGATATTCTCTGTGCCATATTTTTCAGGTTTCTCATTTTTCTACAGAAGTTCTACTTGTCTAAATTCATTTGCGTTATCACCACCATCATCATCATCATTGCTTTAGAAAAAAAAAAGAAAAAAGATTCAACTAAAGGTTATCATGCATTTCACAGTTAGGACTGCATATAGTAGTGCACATATGTATAATGTGCTTAAAAGAAAGAATTTAAATGAGATCTATAAAAGAGAAATAGCATGTTTTATTTAAGTCCTTTCGCTTTACCACGCAAACACTGTATAAATCTGCCAGGAATATTTTGGCACAAAACACTATTTGGCATTTAGAAATAGCTCATGGGAGTTTTACTTAGTCAAACTTCCTCCAAAGGCAGAAAGGATTGTGTATAGTTATAGCAGGGAACGAATGGAAATGGAGAAGAGGCAGGGTTTATTGCTCCATGAGTTTAAACAAAATGGCAGGAGTCAGTTCTTGATGCATTTTAATATTGTTTTAGATAGAATTAGACTGTTAAGTCTTTTTTTTTCAGTTTAAACAGAAAAACTATCAACATTTAGCTCATATACGTTGATCAATTACAATGAAAATACTCTAAACAGCTAAAATTATACTGTACTTAAAACTGGACCACAAACTAAATTCCAAAGTAAAGGAATATTTGCTTTTAATGACTTTATGATCATTTACTGAAGTTTTTTTGTTCATTCATATTTATCTCTGTTGATGAAACAGCTGAAGATATGCCAAGTGCACCACTAAACACTGAAAATCTGAAGATCAAGCCGTTCTCCTGTCTACCTATTTCTAAAAACTTGGTGCCGTGACCCGGATGGCACACAAACAAGTATCTGGTGTGTTATGTAATTATTTACGAACCACGGGAAAATGTTGGCTAGGTTCATTTCCTGGTACGATGGGAGAGATCCTGTTATCTTGTTACCTCACCGTGGTAGCTTTTAGCTTCTAAAACTGTTTACTTGCACACAAATATTTACTGAAAGCTAGCAAGCTGTTACTACATGGACATTAGCTAGCTATATATCTAGTTGGCTGACATTTATCTACCTAACTTCTTATTTAAATTAGAGTAACTCAGCTAGCTAGGTAAGTATTGTCTCTGCGAGCTACTTAGCCTTAACATCAGCCCAACATATGTTTCATATGTTTGCTGCAGTTTTCTGCTAAATTAAAAAAAAAAACATTAAAAACTCCAGCTAGCACCTCAAGGTAAGTGTATGTAATTATATGTCGTAGACTGGTTTGTATTTCCTTCCAGGTACGCATATTAATTTTGGTTGTAATATGGAATTATAAATTAGTGACTAGTTTTCATACTGCTTCAACAAAGTATATAAAATGTTTATTGATATCTCGATAACGAGTAACAGTATGTCGATAATAGCAGCACCATTTTTTTTTTGTAAAGAGGCCTAATTAGACTTTTGAAATGAAAAAAATTATGCATTTAATCAAAACTTCACATTTAGCGTTATGAGTGTGAAATTTTGTATTATTCATAACTAAAATTTGTTTGGAAAAATTAAAGTGTCGATACCAGGCGCTTTGCCATTAATGCTATGCTAGTACACCAGTCCACTAACACGCCACGTTGCTGCCTTTCCGTAACGTACACCTCCATGTTTAACAGACTTTTCTTTAGTTGAGAAACATCAAGATGGTGTAATGTTTGATTTTTTTATTTTTGAGTATTATTAAAAGTGTACCATTTTCTGACTCCCGCTTGTTTAAAAAATACTCAAGGTGCTATAAATCCTTCCCGCTTGCAATTCCGTTTGGTTATCCCACATAACCAGTCATAGTCCCTAAGAAGAGGTTTGGAAGTTTAAAGCTCCTACAAGCTTAAAAGTTCTACCAGAGTATTATAATTAGGCTTACGATATTAATACGATGATATGCAGTTCCAATTCATGTTATCACTGACCCTGCAAAAGATAAAGTTTTGCATGTCAGGCATTTTGTAATTTTAATTTTTCTTATAATGTCGATGACAGAACTATAAAACTACGCTTGCCTTTTCCAACAGAACAATTAAAAAAAAAAAAAGAAACATTAACAAACTTTTTTAAAGACAAATTAACATCACATTTCAACAACTGAAATTTTTTTTTCTGAAGAAAATGCAACTAAAATTTTTTTTCCCCAGTCAGCCATTGTAACATCAAAAGGACAAAAGTATAGATATTTACATAGTCAATATATATTTTCAATATATAATTCGTATGACAAACGATTCTGCTCAAACACTGTACCTACGTTAAATGAACTCGTTTGGCTTTGAAACATTTGAAACAATTCTGTAACATTATTTTACAATATGGATGCAGGCTCTTCACCATTAATTCTTTTTTTTTCTTGAAAAATATAAAAAAAAAAAAAACATTTTTTTTTTCTTCTTTTTGATATTTCATAGTAGAACCAATCAAAAGAAAGCCACATTGGATGCAGATGATTCAAGTGTGCTTGTGTTTCTTGGAATCGGAGAAGCGAAAAACGTGTTCGTTGTGAAAAATGTCAATAGAAATTGAGTAAGAGAGAGCGTGAGCATAAATAATTGTGTCCTGATCATGAGTGTAGGACATCGTGCATGTGTAAACCAAACTTCTCATTTTGCATCTGTACATTTTTCTATGATGTGTATGTACAAGTGTCGTGTGTGTGTCGTGTGTGTGTGTGTGTGTGTTGTGTTTGTAAGTGCTTGTGATATAAATGTATAAACGTATCGATAGGACGTGTATGCATGTAAGTAAATATATGTGTATACCATATTTTCCAGACAAAACAATCAATATATACACTGCTTCATTGTTGAATTGTTGAACGCAGAAGCCATTTTTATTCGACATAATATTTGAACTGACTCTAAAACACCTACTGGTATAGCGTAGTTTAGTTTTTGACTCGTTAGTGTAGCTGTAGTTTTGTTTTTTGTTCTTTATGCTTCTGTCTTGCTTGGAACTACATCCAAATAGCCACGTTTAACACGGAAGTATCCTGTAATTCATAATTTCTAGCTCATTTCTAACTGCACGTCCGAACACCACGTGATAGTTTATCAAAAGAAGAAGCGCCAAGTTACCGTAGCTACTAAACTAGCACAGCTACCGTAAACACCCTTACAAATGGATAACTTCTGATATATGCTTTATTCATCATAACATTTAACGCAACCTAGCTTAAGGATTTCAAGAAATAAACTACTTCTGAGTAGCTGAGTAAGCTAGATAAATACCTAAATATTTAGATAAATTTTTGTCAAGTTCGCCAACATGATGCGTCATTTATCAACTGGCTATCAGCGTTAATTTTGCAGAGTAGCTTTTCTTATCTATTACAGACAACGTTGAAAGTAAGAGGAAAACAACTTGCATGAAAACAATTAAAAACATTAGCTTACAGGTTTTTTTTTCTCTCCTAATCAGTGCTGTTCGATTCCAGAAATGTTTTTGTTGGAAATTAGTGGATTTGATTCAAAGAGTCGATTCCACTCCATTTTTCAGGATGCACATCTTTACCAATGGACTCTTGGTTCATGTGGAATTGATCCAGTGCTAATATTCCAGATACATAACCTGTTGTCTTGAGTTCATTTGAACAAGGATGATGAACAACTGACAGTTTAGTTAGCAATGAATTTTGGAGAGCTAATTAACTGGATAATGAGAGTTATACCTGTACCTGAGTGTTTACTGTCAACTAACGTGAACATGCTTAATCATTGTTCACACTGTTTTATTATTTTAAGTCACATTTTGATACACATTTTGCCAATATTGATGTTGAACTTGTCGTTACATTGGCTGTCTTTGAACTTTAATAACCAAATGCGTTGCTCAGTGTGGAATCGAATTGCACTGAATCAGAGAATCGATTCTTTTTGGAATCGATTCCCAGCCTGAGATTGAGTCTAGGATTTGTATCTCTTGTTTATAATCACAATAAAGGATTGGGCTAATGTGAAAACAGACAGCAAAATGATATCGAATAGTCCAGAAAATATGGTATACGTAAATATGTAGCATATCTGTGTGATTTGAAGTAATTAGTTGCAAGTCAAGTGAATGTTAATGTATGATTTGAGGATGTGAGGGAAAGTATGTCTGAACATGTGTGTGTGTTGGTGTGTAAGGCACTCAGGACAGCTCGCTCACGTTAAGAGGCATTGCCATGCCTGGTCTCATGTAGGGCACAGCGTGCACGGCTTTAGAGAAATCCGGAGTCAGCACTCTCCCATTCTCCCCAATACTGCCAGTTATAGACAGCCTGGCCTTAGTGCGCATGGCCTCGGTGAACGTCATCTGAACACACACACACACACACACACACACACACACACACGTACATGCAAGCAAACAGGGATGTGAATGTCCAAAAGGAATATGCATGCTCAGAATTAAATAAAAAAAAAAAACATGCATGCATGACCAAGCACAAAAAAGGGGCGGGATTAAATTAAAAGATCAAAGCAAGGACAAAAAAAGGGACAAGGAAGCACATAAAAGATGCACGGCACACAGAACACACGCACACACACACACACACACACACACACACACAATGAAAGAGAGAGAAAAAAGAAACACAACAGTAGCCGTCAGTTATTGAGATTATTGAGTGAGATATTGCAGTATAGAGATGTGTGTGTACCAGATGGGGTGGAGAATGATTGACAGCTAATGGGTTTGTCTCGAGGCGCGATGGCACATCTAGATATTTATATCTCTATGCCAAGCCAAGGTGGCAGTCCAACACTAACTAACAGTAAGGACTGGTACAATATGCACTATTGATTTCACCTTCTCCCTAATCATCATCCCATTCATCCAGCTTCTCATAATTATTATCCTTTCATCCATCCACAAATCTATTCTTATTTTCCATCTTATTTCAGCTACAGAGTCACTTACTATCATCCTGTTCCCAATCACCCACCCACCCATTCATCCATCCATCCATCCATCCATCCATCCATCCATCCATTCATTCACTTACAATCATTTATCCATCATTCACCCATCCAACCAACAATTCACTCTCAAATCCATCCATCTTTCTATCCATTCATTCATTCACTTTAAGATTCATCCATACATCCATGCATATAATCATATCCGCCCACTCATCCATTTGCTCTCAAATCCATCCATATATTTATCCATCCAATCATATCCACCCATTCATTATCCATCCATTGTGTACTATATACAAACATACATCAGTCTTTATCATCATATCCATCAATCCTTTCACCCTACCATTATGAAATCTATCCATTCATCCATCAATATAATCATTTCTACCTATGTGTCATTCACCTATTCATCTGTCCAACCATCCCTTTTCTATCCTTCTATCCACTAATCAAACCATATATCAATTCATCCATCCATCTGTTCACTTTCAAATCCACCCATCCGTCCATACATTCCCTCTCAACTCCATCCATCCATCATTTCATACAATCATATCCATCCACCTCGTTCAACCATTCTGAAATCCATTCATCCATATATCCACTAATCTACCCACATACACCTCCAACCACTAAAATATCTATCCATATATATATACATGCATACATAAAATACAATCATATCCATCCATCCACTCATCTATTTATTCATATATCCATTCGCATTAAAATGAATCCGTCTATGCACTCTCTTTCAAATCCAGACATTCTTCCATCTATTCACACACAACCCCATCTATCTATTCATTCATACAATCATATCCATCCGCTCTTCTATCCATCAACTCTGAATTCAATCCATCCATCCATCCATCCATCCATCCATCCATCCATCCATCCATCCATCCATCCAAACAACCATCACCCATTAAGCACTGTGCGCATTAGTGGTGGAACAGTATTAACAGTGTAACGGTACACTATATGGCCAAAAGTATGTGGACCCGCCTTCTAATTATTGAATCCAGGTGTTTCAGCCACACCCATTGCTAACAAATGCATAAAATCAAGCATGTAGTCATGCAGTCTCCATCGACAAACATTGGCAGTAGTGACTTTAAACATGTTACTGTCATAGGATGCCACAGGTCAATTCATGAAATTTCTGCCCTGCTAGATCTGCTCTGGTCAAATATAAGTCCTGTTATAATCTAGGAGAAACAGAGATCTGAGCTTCCAGCGACATAAGTGCAAGAACCGTGTGTCAGGAGCTTCAAGTAATGGCTTTCCAACTCTGTATTTATGCCCATGGTTTTGGAATGGAAAGTCCACCAAGCTCATATTGGTGTGACAGTCACTTGTCCACATACTTTTGGCCATATAGTGTATACTGTGAGAGGAGTTATGAGAAAGTTATCAGAAAATCTGTGATCAGTTGGCTAAACTGCCATTAGGCATCGAGGCGCTCGCAGTGAAAAAAAAAACAGGTGCTCACGGAAAGAATTATTGCCAATTATTTAAGCATACAAACACTTTTTCATACTGTTCCACCCCAAGTATTAATAGTTATCAGAACTATGTACAAACTGTATATATTTTCACGAATGAACAGCAATGAACGATGCGGCAACAATGAAGCGACGAGCAAACACGAACAAACGATGAAAGTAAAAAAATAAAGAAAATCTCTGCCGTTCCTACCCACTAGATCTTAACACTCTCCAGCCCATACACGTTGTACCCTTCCTTATAAGTGGCAAAATTCTGAGAATTCTGCGAGGAAGTGGGGGGATTTAGGGCTTGAGTCTTGGCAACCTTCATGCGTTTGGCCTCGGCACGCGACTTGTAGCAGAACTCCACCAGCGCCACCAGCATGGCCAGGCCGAGGCCGCCCACCAGGATGTAGAAGACCCCCGCCACGTTGCTCAAGCTCAGAGCACTCGTCTTCTCCTGCATTGGAGGGTGCAAAGGGCAGAGGTCAGGGATGTGGAAGAGAAAGGGCTGTAGCATAGCAACACAGCATTGCATAATAGTACGGTAATAGTGTATGCTAACTTTAGTCATTAAGATAATAAAGTAGATTAAAGAAGGTCTTGAGTAGAGATTAAAGGCTATGAAGGCGTGTCTGGTCATATGTGTACATGTGATTTGAAAGTGTGTGCGTGTTTGAGCATTTGTGTGTGTGTGTGTGTGTGTGTGTGTCTGTGTGTGTGTGTGTGTGTGTGTGTGTGTGTGTTGGAACACATATTTTTGAGCAAAACACAAAAAGGACCCATGCAAGCAGTGCCGGTCCTAACCTTTCCCAGGGCCCTAAACAAATTAGGTTTCTTTACTTCCTAAAGATGTTCCACCTTTTTAGCTCGTCAAAAACATGGAAGAAAAACATTATCTACCATAAACCTCCACTCAAAGACTAGTTAGCAAGCTAGCTATCACTTATACTTTAGCTTACTAACTATTATGAACAAGCTAATTACTAAACCGACTAAATAGTAAACATTTACAGAGGTTTTATGTTTGTTACAATGGTTTAAGAGGGAGTTAAAAATGTTTACTCCTGTCATCTTTTTCTGAGGTAAATTTTTTCTATTGCCACTTGGATGCTAATATGTCTTTGTTATGCTAGCACTGTATCTGCATGATACAAAACAATACATATATATATAGTTTTTCATGTTTGATGTGACCAATCACAATTTTGGTTGTGTGTCTCAGAAGATGATTAGACCATATAAAACATTTCTGTATAATAATCTCCTCTTGTCTTATTCTGAGGTAAAATATTATATCTACCATATTCCTGCACTCACAGCTTAGTTAGCAAGTTTGCTATCACTGATCATTTAGCTGACTAAACAAGCTAATAGTAACAGCACTATTATTAGCTAACAAGGTATTAGTAAACTGACTAAACAGCAAAACTTTACAGGTGTTTTATATGTTTTATATTTGCTTGTGAGGAAGATAAAAAATATTTACTCCTCTCATCTCCTCTCAAACTGAGGTACATTTTCTACTGCTACTTGGATGCCAATCTGTCTGTCTTGCTAGCTCTGTATCTGTATGATACAAAAATAATGATAAACTTAGCTAAATGCTAAAAATGACATTTCATGATATTAATGGAGTCCGTACAGTTTGCTAACTCTATATCATGCAAAAAAAAAGTAATAATTTTTTTTTATTTGATATAGCCGATCAAAATTTTGCGCTTAAAACAAACTTAGCAAAATGCTAAATTTGTGCAATTCAAAATATTGCTATCAACAACAGAGGGCCATATACAACTTGTGTAGTTTGTGTGTAGGAAGGACCGACACTGAATGCAAGTACACAACAGGAAAAAACAGAGAAAAGTGTGTGGTGAATACGTGTGTGTGTGTGTGCACGTGTGTGTGTGTGTGTGTGTGTGTGTGTGTGTGTGTGTGTGTGTGTCTGTGTGTGTGAGAAAGACAGACAGGGACACTGTACACGGTAAATATACAAACAACATTTAGAGGTCCGAGGCAAGTATGCAATGCACAGAGAGGAAAGAAAGAAAGAAAAAACAGAAAGAAATGAAAGACAAGGTGACGACAGCACTTATAAATACAAAGGAGCAGCACAGGGACAATCTGAAGCTTTACAGTTGTGTGTGAATGTGTGTGTGTGTGTGTGTGTGTGTGTGTGTGTGTGTGTGTGTGTGTGTGTGTGTGTGTGTGTGTGGTGTCCTGCGATGGACAGATGTCCTATCTGAGGTGAATGCTTCCACTTGGTCAAGTCTTACTGGGATTGGTTCTGGA
>CM074972.1:10962315-10976100 GCA_037577455.1 Pangasius macronema
GGAAGTGGGACATCAGGGTTGTCATGACACAATCAGGTTGCAGGAACCACTCATTCAGTCAGTGTGGACAAACAAAAGCTCAGCGAGGCAAATTTCACTGGCAAACGTACAACACTGGTTCAAACTCAGATACTGGATGATACATATTCAATCGCATTGATTGCTTTGTCATTTGCAAACATGAACTTTGGTTACAGACAAGGCCCTAGCAGAGAGAATATCAATATGGCGGCTGAATGATAAATTATTCAGAGCCGTTTGCCATCATTTGCCTCGTTGAAAGTCAGGTGAGTATTAGCACAACAGGTAAAACATGACTTCCTATCTGTCTGCAGCATTTGACTTCACCTATACTTATTTTTTTAATTTACCATATTTTCCAGACTATAAGATGCACAGCACTACAGGACGCACCCCCTAAATCCTGTACATGTAGGAAATCCTCGCCACTGAGACCCCTGGCTTGTTCATTAGCGATCTAAACCGGCAAAACTACAAAGCTGCTTTGTGACAATGTCTACTGCTGCAGCAGCTTGTGAGTATAGATTCTGGTGGGGTAGGATGACAATAATAATGACAAAGCCTCAAACAATATTAAGTCAAAAAGGCTATCAAACTTGATAGTATCCTACAGCATAAGTCAAGTGAATTTTTAGAGTAACCCTGTAATAGAGAGTTGAGAGTTGCCTTGTTGAAAGAAGACAAGCTAGCATGCTCATAGAGCGAGCATGGGGCAGCATGATACCTGTCCTGATGGCATTAATAACTCTCTGGCACTAAATGGGGGCATGAGCGCTCTGCGCCATGATTGCGCAACACCTAGAACTGCAAGCAAATCAATGAAACGTTGGCTTATATCTGTCACGTAGCAACAATTTTTTAAGTCGGTCACTCAAAAGAGGTCATTAGTATTTCAATGTAATTTAAACTATATGGAGTTGAGAAACAAATGAGAAAATCGGCTTGATTTAATCCAGACCCAGGAACTGAATGCCTGCGACTAGTCAGAATGAGTTTAGCGCACAATAAAACATATAGGAATATACTGTGCAGCTCTAATTTCGGTGTTCTAAAAATTAGCAGACAACAATATTTCAGAATTATAACGACCATGATGCTTTGCTAAAAAAGTGTCCTATAATCTGGAAATTATTAGAGTACGTTTATCTAACCACGTTGCTAGTTCTAGTGACAAAATGTAAAAATTTTACTTGCTAAATCTAAATTTGACATTCCTGTAAAACTGGAGCTTGCAGACTCTTGGTTACTTCAGAATCCTGCTTGTTGCCATGGTTACATCCTGGTCTCTCTGGTTGCTACGAAAGATCTCTGTAACTTCACATACTTGCATTGCATAGAGTTGCCTAGGTTTCCATCTCCTAAGCTGTTTCCTTGGTAACCCTTAATCCTGCATTACATCACCCTGACAAGGAGTTGCCTAGGTTACTAACTCCTAAGCTGTTTCCTTGGCAACCATTAATCCTGCACTTTCTGTCTGTCACTCATCTAGTGGTTACCTAGGGTACTACCTCCTAAAGTGTTACTTATGTCTTCCCCTAACCTCCTCCCTGCGGTTACCTAGGATACGCTGTTCCTGGTTGCCTAGGTTACCGTCCCTATGTTTGGCCTAGTTTACCTCCTGGGTCCGACCTACATCAGGGTAGGTGGGATACTATAACAACATGGGCCATATTGTTATACTACTCCACCCACCTTAAAGCAGATCCTTTGGGCGTGGCGATGCCGTAGCCCTTGGAGTCGAGATTGCCTCCGACCTTCATGGTGTCACATGGCTTGCGCTGCTCAATGTACTCATTCATGGTGGACTCCAGTAGGTAGGCGTATTTGCCCTTGGACTTGCGCACACGCAGCACGCCTTCCACCGTGTTCTTCACAAAGACAGAAGGCTCAGCGCTTTTCATGTACTGCCACATCTTCTCAAACAGGGCGATCTTTGATCTCTGAAGAGCGCCAGAACAGAACAGGAAGAGTGTTTTCATTAGAAAAAGAGAGAGGAAAAAAAAGATCCCGGCTGTATACTCAGTATAACACCTGTGCAATCCAATTTATCAGTCTTTGGCATAACACAGTATCTACAAAAAAAGTTCTTGTTTAATGTCAATAAAATAATTTTTAAAAACTATCACATAATTGCCTTAAACATGAAAAAATTAGTTAGCTATTTGTAGTATTTACTTTATATTTGCTTTGTTCCCTGAATTAGTTTGTTATTGAACAGGCTAGCTTTACCTCAAGAGTTGTCCTTGGAGTATGTTAGCTAAACATAGCTAGCTAGTTAATAGCTCTGTGAAATAAAGTATTAATTATAACCATCTAGCATTAAACACAGCAGCTATCAGTACAGTAGCTAAACATAAATAAGTAGCTAGCTATCAGCTTCATAAAATAAATAAAGAATTAATTATAGCATTACACAGGGTGCTGTCATTAGTGTAGCTAAACAATAACAAGTAACTAGCAATAGCATCATAAATTAAGGTCTTAAATTTAACCAGCTAGCTAGTTAGCTTTACACTGAGTAGTTGTCACTGGAAAAGCTATAAAAATATCTAAATATATAAAATAGCTAACTATGCAGATACTATCACTGTAGTAGTTAATCATTATCTATAAACTAATGCTACAGTTTGACATTAATTATCTTTTTTAACCATCAAAAAACTGGGTAAATGTTTGCTAAGATTTTCAACCCTGCATGAGCTTGCTATTAAATAAGCATGCTAGCTTTATAGCAAGAGTTGTCCTTGAAGTATTTTAGCTAAAAACAGCTAGCTAACTAATACTGTAGGTTCAAAAAATACGGTATTAATTATAGCTAGCTAGCATTACACAGGGTTAGGTGATATGTTGAATAAATTAACTAGCCTATAGCTAGTTGGGTAGATTCATACTGAGTAGTTACTGGAAAAGCTTGTAGTTAGCTATGTAGTTAGCTACCTATCACTGCAATAGTTACACATTACCATTATCTAACCTCAGTAGCAAGCAAGATTAACAGTGTAACATGGATATGTTTCTCAAAGGTCCTTTTTATTTGTTTAAAAAAGTCATCAGAGGAATCACCTGACCTGTACAGTGTAACATTATGCTCCGCCCCTTTGTCTCACCTTGAAGAACTCTTTGGTTGAACCGGCATCGAGGGTTCCGTAGGCGATTTCAGTCTGCTTGGCGAGATCCTCGGCGCTCTCAATGGGGGACACCATCCTCTCCACAGTGAGGAAAGCAGCCAGGTTGGCCGTGTAAGATGAGATGATGATGAGGGTGAAGAACCACCACACACCACCAACTATACGCCCAGATAGTGACCTACACGCAGCAAAAAACCATCACACACACATCCTGGCATCACACTGACTGCACACACACAAAACCACTGGGGAAAACCAACTGCCATGTATTTAGATAGAAGCTAGCTATTAAATACGTAGGAAAATACTTGTTTCTGACTGGCTGGCAGTTGTCTGTTATTTTCTTCTATCTAAACTTGTATCTATGCTTTGCTCCTGAGGTTATAAACTTAATTATAACAATAATCGTATTTACTAGAATGTTAGCGAATTCAAATAACAAGATTATTTGCTATTTTTATATACTTCCGTTAGCAATAAGCTAAGCAGAAAAAAAAATAAGTAAAAGGAAAGAAAGATAGTTCATGATGACATAATATTACCATTTATGGCGCTAAGTTTATAGAAGGAAATGGGGAATATGCAGCCGAAACACGGTACCACTCCAAGAGGGTAGGAACCAGCAACCTTCTGCGCCTTGCGGTCCACCAGCGGGTGGAAATATATTCACACAAGAAACCTCCGATCACGGTCTTAAACCCCAAACCATCAATCGAATGTTTCTTCTCCTGCATTAGCTCCCACTTCAGACCCTGCTTTTGTGTTAGATAAGTGAGATTGAAGGAAGATCGAAAGCAGGAGCTGCAGGAGTGTGAACACATAAGCACCACAGCTACACCAGGGTGAACCACCAACACACAAGGCTGCGTCAAACCCAAAACCATGCCATGTGCACTAGCTAGCGCACTAGCTAGCATCGACACGCTCACCAACCTTGGCGAAATATCGCATCCCTGCTGCATAAAAGCGCCCAGTGAAAACCACAGACTATTAAAGATCCCAAATTCGTTATTGGACTCGCTGGGGCCAAGCTGGCCGTCCTCGAACTCCTCAGTGTGCCACTCGTACGGGCTAAAGCGGCTAACGAGGAAGAGTACGACGCTAACGCCGATGTAGGCGAACACAATGCACATCCAAATCTCATAGGCTAATGGGTCCAGGAAAGAGAAGACGCCCGGCTTGGATTTCTGCGGCTTCTTGATCATGATGGAGATGCCCAGGCTCATAAAGGGCTTGGAGAAGTCGATCACTTCTTCACGGACCAGCGTGATCGTCAGAGGCGCTACGGCTATGTCCGCTTTCTGACTCGAGACAAAGAAAGATGGCGGAACAGGTCAAAATGTCTGAGTTTAAATCACACAATATGATTTTCACATTATAATTGCACATCAGATATGGTTGCTAATGTAGGCTAATGTAGCTAACAATGAATGGAATAAAAGGAATTCAAGCAATCTTTGGTACCGTTATTGTGTATTTTTACCTGAGGAAGTTCACGTAGCTAAGAGCTAATTATAGGTACAAATGCGAGACCTCTAATTATTTAGCATGAATCACTTATTTACGTTTATAGGTACTACATTTTTGTATGTGTTTGCTTAAAAATATCTCACCCCATACACCAATTCGCCAACCATGCCATTCCAGATCTTCGTATCTGCGTCTCTAGCGCCGTACTTCCCATCTCCCACGATCTTCAGCTGATACTTAAACCCACAATGCTTTGCGATCTCAGCCGCCAGGTCCACACAGTATCCCTCGTAGCGTTCGTTATCCGTGAACAACTCTGCGTTCTTCTTTAACATTACATACGGTGCTTCCTACAAAGCAAAATCCACGGGAATAAGTGACGCAATCTCAAAGCTAAGCGCTGCTCGTGTAAATATTCATGGCGGTCTTACCAAGATGGTCGTCACGATAACTGTCTTGTTCTCCATCCCAAAGGTGTCGTTGGGGAAGAGGTCGGATTTGGTGACCACCATTTTGTCCATCTCTTTCCAGTAGCCAATCTAGAGGGAAGGAAACACTTGTGCACTAGAACGTGTATTCTTGGTAACAAAGTTTGTCTCAGTTACTGTATTTGTTTGCTTATTTATTTATTTATTTAGCCCATTTATTATTATTTTGTCTAAAACACTTGTGGTGTGCCATTACAGGAAATTAATCAAGAATGAAGTATTTTCCAATCTGATTACTCTCCAAGCATGTCTTTTTTTTAATCTTATACCACAGAAATCTGCCAACCATTACATTTTTTTGCTTTATAAATGAACGTCATACTTTTTATCCATTTATAGCTACATTTAATGATACAGAGTTAGTTAGTTCCTGTTATCACTTATGTTACATCAGATATAAACATTCGTTCCATTAGCAGCCTCTCCTGTAGTTAATAAGCAGCTTGTCACGTTACGACGGAACTGTAAACGTAAACTCCTCTGTCCTGAAGACTTTCATGTGGTGGAAAACGTCCTGACTATAACAAAGCACCGACAGTGGAGACTCCTTACTCCTTAAACGTTAATTAAACGTCTCTTTACAAAAACGTCACTGTATCAACAAGTTTTCTTCGTTAAATTATGTTATTTTTAATTTGTTTATTATTATTACAATTAATTAAGTCCCTGTGTCCGTTGTTATTACAGAAGCGATAGCATATTAGCATATACCACAAGTCATATGCATGTCTGATTATTTGCTAAAAGTAGCTAACTTAGTCATAACACATGCACTGTTTATAAAATATCTACCTGTATAAGGAGGACCAATTTCACTTCATTTCATACCATAACCGTATAGCAGCAAAAAAGGATATTTATTGGACTGTTCAGCTGAATTGGCACCTCTTGCCAAACACAGTCATGTAGGCTTCTTATTTTTGCCCAATACCTCCACCAGTGGCAGAAATGAAGTTTTTAATTAGTTCTGCAACTGAGTGTGACTATCTGTCCATGTAGCTGTGGAGCGAGGATATTTTTTCTTCCGTACTTTTTTAAAAGTGCTTATATCACAGTTTTGTCAGGCTGGCAGATTCGGGACCTGTTCATTTGGTCTTGTGGTCTTTTTTAGAGCATTTATTCTTGTCTTGACATCTTGTCTGGAGCATATGATGGAATTAAGAGCGTAGCTGAATTCTCAGATCCGACTGGTTTCCAAAAAAAGTTTCTTCTAGAAGATACGAATGTTGATATTGATCCTACATGAACACTCTGAAAGTGTTTGTCTGGTGTATTTATCACTGACGTACTGTACCTTTACCGGCCCGCTGTTTTTCAGCTCCATGATGTTGACTGAGAAGTTCACTCTCTTGCCGTATTGGTCGAACTGGATGTTTCCCGTCAGTCCGTCCACTCGCACCTAAACACACAAAAACGTCACGCTGATATTAAAGGTGTTTGAAGATGTCTTTGCCAGATGTTAATGGGATGTCTGGATTGCGGCCAAAGTGAAATATTTTAATACGTCCTTTTAAGGACATAGAAAAGATTAATGCTTCAGGTCACAAAGCATCAAAGAAATGAGATTTATATTTATATATTCATAACCATGTCAACTTAAAGGGCCAGTTTGCGATTTTTATAGAAGGGCAACAAGCCTTTACTTTTTCCCTACAACTAAATTCACCACCTTAGTTTTAAGTGTGTATGCCTTGTGAATAGCTGAGGGCTCATTTCTGGGCCGGAAAAATGTAAAAACAAAAGCCTTAAATAAACAAACTAGGCATATCCACTGCACAGAAACACTGAAACCCTTTTCTTTTTTCCAAAACAAACTTTGAAATGATAAGATTGCTACAGGTCTAAGAAAAAGAAATCACAAACTGCACCTTTAAAACAGAGCAATAACAACTTTCATAGACATTAACTGTCAGTCAGTGATTATGATTATGATCTAAACCTGCTTAAGAGCACGTTCTATCTCCACCCCCTGAGCCCATGGTACTGCCGGATTGGCCAGGCAGTCCCCATTGTTGCCACGGCGACTGATGTCAATCCTTTGCTTGTGCAGGAAGCGGAAGGCTTCGGTCATCACCTGAACCGCATCGTACGTCAAAGCAGAGGTGTACTGCAGACAGATCACACACACACGTTTGTGAAAACATCTGGATTTCTGACATCTGTAAATATAATGCCATTCACAGGCTGAGGTCAAAATGGAACAACTGCTCTGAAACCTGAAAAGACACACACACACACACACACACACACACACTCACTCGGATCTTGCTGTCCGCCCCTGGGTACTCTTTCTCCTCCAGAGCCTCCCAGCGCTGGTCAAACTTAGCGACGAGAGGGTCGTCGAAATCCACGATCTGAAAGCCAGAAACGTTTGCGCCTCCGTACTGAATCTTTGATAGGTCTCCATCCAAAAAACCCTGGACACACACAAACACACATACACACACACACAAAGCAAAAGTGAAAAGGGAAATGTGCACTTTTTTTTGTCTCGTAGCTAACAGTTCAGCGTCACGCATGTCTAAATCATCACACACTCACGCCAAACACACACAAAATGGATGCATGGCTGCATTTTTCTCCCAAATTGGGTCACCTGCCAATTCCCACCAACCAGCCGGCTTTCCCTTAACATACGACAGCTTCCAAAAGAAGAGGCTGACACGTGCTTCTGCCGAGGCACGTGAAGCCAGCCAACCACATCTTTTTTTTCTAACTGCTGCTCTTGCTCAACGCAACACACTCATAGAAAAGCGATATCCGCCCTCTTCCACGTGACATTAACTTTAAAATGAAAAGTTTTCCTTATTAAGATCAGCCAAATGTCCTTAAAGCTCAAAACTGTCAGATATCCCTATGCTTGGCCCCCACGACGATATAAAAACATGCCCACACACACACACACACACACACACACACACACACACACACGCACACATCATTTAGGATATAATACCAGAGAAGGCAGACTCACAAAATTAGCGATGATGTAATGATATCCTTTGACATGACGACCAATCGTGATGACCTGGAAAAAAAAAACAAACAAGCGAAATACAATATTCACAGAAAGGAAAAAAGTGGGATATGATATACTCCTGTAAATAATCTACTGCTATAAATAAATATTACACAAGTCAAATCTGGACAGTGTATTCTATTTTCAAAAACATGCATGGTGATTTGCAAAGTTCCAGGACACGTGGGTGCTTCGCGTAGGTGTGCTGGTTCTGATGATAGAAATGTTCTACAGACAAAATGAAAGCCTTGCCAAGTCAGTGCCAAGGGAAACCCAAAATTAAAGGGAGCATGTGAGAAGAGTATTTTTAGAAAGCTACTTTTACTGCATGCATCACGCATCACGCTCCGGTTAAACACACCATCTTTAATAGCTTTTTTTCTTGGGCCGCGTTGTAAAAACAAGCACTGGCTCTCACCTGCTCCATGATGTCTTTGACCTTGTCCTGCTCGCAGTCCAGGATCACTCTCCTCTCTTTTTTATTCTCCAGGTCCTGGAAGAGCGAGCGATAGGCCTCGTCTTTTCTCTCGTCCTTCAGGTTGCCCACGTTTATAGCTGTCACCTGCCATTTCTTCTCGGCCGCCGTGTCCAGGACGGCCTGCAGAGTGGACAAGCCTGCAGAAGGAAAGAGAAAAATCGATATATCAATATGATATAACAATATTTTCTTTAAAATACAATTAACCCCAATGATTGACAGGTACGTCTGTATGAGTGAGGGCGGGGCTTTGGGTAAACTCTACAATCACACACCAAAACAGAAGGTTGGCTTAGCAAGAAGAAGAACTCGCTGTTCGCTATAAACAGCACAAAGCATTATGGGTATTCTGTGCCAACTAGAGTGGTGCATTTCACAAGTGCATGGCGAGTTCTTCACATCACTTTTCGGCTGCGATTTCAGACATGAGCCTTGCTAACACTTCTGAGAACGTTTAGCAGAACGTTTTCTGAACGTTAGGCTTTTGGGAACGTTTGGTTGCAAAGCGAACATTTCCATGATGTCTGGTTTTTAAGTGTCTGTACGTATTTCCTCTTTCACCTAAACACTTAATTTTTATGTTACAGCATTTCAAAAGGAAAATCAGTACTACTTTCTCCTCACTACATTTCTTTATAATGATATAACGGCTTTAGCATCTTACTAGCAACAGACGGCTTCATGGCATCGATCTAAATCTAAATTCATAACAAATGTAACTTTTAACATACGTGACAGCGAGAATGAGGCTTAGGACCCATCACTGTAATCTATCTGCTGCTGTGTACACTTTATTTATTAGCGTTCAGCTAGTTTGTGTGGTCGGAGTTATCAACATGCTAGCTATCATCTGAGAGATTAGCTTTGAATAAAGCTAGGCTTAGCTAATGTTTTCCAACGTTGGTGAAAGAGGCAATAATTCAGCATCAGGAACTAAAGTCAGAGTGTGATCTGAAATTGGGGCTCTTTCTTGCATTTTTACGTTCATTCTTACTCTTTTCGTCTTTTCTGTGTGTTTTTCGAATCCATCTAACTGACGTGAACGCTATCCAGCGCTAAAGCAACGATCATCGCTTGGCTTTAGACTTAATTACAGAAGCCGATGTTTGACTACTTTGTTTAAAACCATCTCAATTAGGCCTCGTCGTTGCACGAACGTAGCCCCGAGCCCGACTCAATCAAAAGCACTGAGGTTCTAAATTACCAGCAATGAGCTTCTGCCTTCAGCAAACTGGCGCTGTGAAATACAGAGCCGAGCTAGAAAACCCCCCGGAGGATTCTCTCTCGCTCGCTCTCCATTTTTCATTTGTCATTTTCTCCTCTTGATCTCGTTCCGTCGTTCTTCCGCGTCCGCTCCCTTGCCCACTCGATTACACCTCCTTCTAGTTTCTTGCTCCGTCCCCCCTCCATCCTCCTTCCATCCCCAACCTCCAGCACACTTTCTCTCTCTTTCTGTCTCTTTTTCAGATAAAAGACCACGGATGATTACACATCTAGGTCTCTCAGGGAAAGATTTATTCCTCTGAGTGGAAGCACAGATTCAGCACCCTGGCCTTTACCGTCATTTGCATCATAGCATCGTTGTAGCTGTGTTCGTTATCAGAATGTTGTGAGTTCAAATCCCAAGAGGGCGCTTAAGCAAGATGATTTAGCAGTTAAACTGCTTAGCTTTAGGCTCGTACATTCTATCTCAGATATCTCAGGAAAAAAAAAACACTCGGGTGTGCTTTTGTAAGAAAATAATCAATAATTAGTGCTTTGCGGTCAGTTTGTGAGCAAACCTATATGTCGTGATGCATATCGTGTGTCATAGAAATGCCTTCAAGAATCATAATATGATATTTTCTGTCGTATCGCTCACAATGATTGCAGATCTAGAAACGCTTCAAATGACAAACTGCACCTTTAAATTTTCTCGACGGCTGCTACCGGTTTTCTAATAAAAGCTCTGCTATTGAACACCAGCATTCAAGATACATTTATAGCATTCCCTGCTTGCAATTTAGGTCACTCGCTAATTACCGACTTGAGTCAGGTGTGCTTTAGTGTGTGAGCTGAGGAACAGATTAAAATGGAAGAACAGGAAGGCAGTGAACATATGACACATCCTTGTGCTTAGTGTAATATAAGACGTTACATAAGGATACTGCAGCATTTTGAATATGAATACTCATGCAATGGCTTGAGCGTTGACATGTGATCCTGTACACTGACATATATCCTTTTAGAATGGGAACAGAGCCTAGGACACAACAGCCAATAGGATTCAAGATACGCCCCAACCCCCAGCAAAATCAGGTGTAGCAATAAAAACATTATTCCACAAAATTAAATGTAACTATATACAAATAAAGCATACAGTATGTCTGTATTTAATACATAAAANTGGTACTTGTCGATCCTGATTCCGAAATGAGTAATAAACTACTTAGTGTTAATCAATCATGGACGTCACGGAATATTTTATTCAGCGTTTCCGTTTCCTCGGTTTAAATAGCGCAATGAAAAGTGCACACATACATGTTCGAATCCTTCATTCGAATCGTTCTTTACAACGTTAGCGAGTCAATTTTACGTGAACTGCATTAGCTAGCTATATTAGTTACCTCAGTAACTACTTATTAGCTAGCTTACATGAAGTGTGTTAGCTAGCTATATTAGTTACCTCAGTAACTACTTATTAGCTAGCTTACATGAAGTGCGTTAGCTACCTATATTAGTTACCTCAGTAACTACTTATTAGCTAGCTTACATGAAGTGCATTTGCTAGCTATATTAGTTACCTCAGTAATTACTTATTAGCTAGCTTACATGAAGTGCGTTAGCTAGCTATATTAGTTACCTCAGTAACTACTTATTAGCTAGCTTACGTGAAGTGCGTTAGCTAGCNTTAGCTAGCTATATTAGTTACCTCAGTAACTACTTATTAGCTAGCTTACATGAAGTGTGTTAGCTAGCTATATTAGTTATCTCAGTAACATTGCGTCAGAATCCCTAGTTGTCGATAACCAATAGTGGCTAATCATCAAGAACGACATACTTTCACCCTGTAGAAATTTTTTTCTTGCGTAGCCATAAACTCCTTGCGCTGAGTTTTATGTTTATGCTTTAGTTTTATCCTGCAGTATCTGATATCGGATGATTAGAACAACGATACAATACATATATATTAGATAACAGGCTTAGCTCATCATATTTTACGTTGGAATGAATGACTAATGCTATCAGACCCTGTAATGATTGTTTTACACACTCACTCCTAATTACACAGCGTAATGACACAGAACATTATTACATTAGTAACACATTCAGCATTAGTCATCTATTACAGCACCGCTGTGACCTCGAGGACGATCATGCAGCTCTGATTGGCCCAGCTTGGCACTTCTCCATGAGAACAATAAATATGATTGAGTGAGGATGACATGTAAAAAGAAAGTGTATGTATGTGTGTGTGTGTGTGTGTGTGTGTGTGTGTGTGTGTGTGTGTGAGAGAGAGAGAGAGAGAGAGAGAGAGAGAGAGAGAGATTAAGTGGTATCACTTTCTGTACAATATAAGCACTTCTGACCGCAGGAAGTGTCTCTGAGGAGTGAGGAGTGAAGTGCTACAAATGAATAGGACAAGCAATTTGATACATTAATGCATATGTGTGTGTGTGTGTGTGTGTGTGTGTACCTCTATCACTGTCGTACAGATATGCAAACTTCTCCCACTTGTAATACTCCACCAGGCTGATCAGAGGGCCTCGGATATCAGGCCTCATCTGCAGCACGAACTGGTTGAGGCCATCGGCAGGGAAACTCGGTGTGATGAAGGACACGTGCAGCGTCTCGCAGAAGGACGTGATGGTGTTTACGGACTTCTTATCATAGAAGCCGAAGATGGCGTAGACGCCCCGGGAAAACTGCGAACAAACTGATGAAGAAAAAAAAATTATTTAACATTTGCTTTGTTGCACTGAGAATTTTTCAGCCAAACACAAATATCACAAATTATTAATGAACTAAAGCACTGGCTGTCAAAACATGTTTAGCTAAAGTTAGCTGGTTAAAGTTGGTTAATTAGCTAAAAGAGTGACAAAGAATAAATGAACTTGGTTTGAAAAGTTATACAGTGTAATTTGCTCACTGTTATTACTAAATATAACATTCATATAATTGGTCATTTAAATACATTAACATTTATAATTTATAATTTACTCGAAATAGCTAGAGGCTGCCGCCATTTTAAAATTCAGAGCAAAAGCACTGGGAAGGATTTCATATGAAAATTAAAAAATCTCTCAAGTAATGAGTAACGAGCCACTAAATGAAACCTATACCTGAAAGCTAAGTGCTATTTTATTACTATTATTATTATTATTCATAGTTAGCTTTTTTCTGGTACATAAATTGTAATCATTTATTTAGTTTTGTATGCATTTGAAAATACTGACACTGATAGATTCACTAAAAGCATTAATTAATTAAACTACACAGTACACTTTATTATGGGTTTGACCTTACAATGGGTCATTACTGTACAAAACAGAGCTAACAATAAATTAAACAATAATAACACAAAATATATAAATCATTTCTGCTCCAAATTTTCTTTCATGATGGTTTAGAAACTCCTCTCTATAGGCTTCAGTTATTTTTTATGAATCGCACCATTGACTGAACCTGAGATCGGTATCAGTGTATTGAGCTTCAATCTACCCACTGAATCTCCAGCCTACAAAATCTCCTGCTAGAAAAAATGCGTCTAATTTTAGAGCACCACTGATTCGGCTCCAGGCATCTGATCTGGGCTCGGTAGCTCTCAGTACACCAGTTCGGTTTGTGGGTTCAGCCTGATGAGCTGATCCCGGCTCTGTGCGAGCAGCTGCATGTATCGACTGGATTCATTAGGTTTTAAATAGTCCGGCTGTGTGGGCTAAACACAGTCGCCCTGAGCAGGCAAAAGCTCAATTGTCACCATTACAGAGAAAAATGCTGACAGGAACACAGCAAGCTCTAATGCACAACAAGTTTCGGTAGATATGAAATCATACTGGGAGAAATTAGCGTCAAAATGACGGACATCAATAAGAGTGTTTCACAAGAATAGCACAAAAATCTGCTTAAAGGCGAGTGACTTGCTTGACTTTCACTTGCTGCTTAATTCTTAAACGTAGCTAAATAAAAACATCATAGCCC
>CM074972.1:10987013-11007582 GCA_037577455.1 Pangasius macronema
GCAGAAGATAGGGATAGGTGGAGAGTGATGATTCGCTGTGGAAACCCCTGAAGGGAAAAGCCGAAAGAAGAAGAAGACTGACCTCTGGAGTGTGTATTGAAAGAGAAATTCAAATGTACGTGTGCGTTTGGTTTTCACGCCCCGTTTGAGAGGAATGCCCTTTATGAATCCAACACACATTGTTTCTTTTCACTCTCTCCCCTCATCAGCACATGACACACCACACACCACCCACTAAATGAACTCATTCTCTTGGCCCGAACCTCATTTCTCCTGCAATCTTTCCATTTTTCTCCCTCCCTCTCTCTCGCTCTTGCTATTTTTCACCTCTCTCACTCACTCTCTCTGTCTCTCAAGGTGATTGCTGATTGTTGGGACTGGGAGGCTGTCTGTAAAAGAGTAAGTGCACACTCGCTCGTTTCTCATCCTGTCTTTGGCAATAAATCCTCCGCATGGATCGGTGTGAATATTTATTCGATGGGACACGCTCACACACACACACACGCACACACACATAGATTGTGGGATGTGTACTGCAGCATGTATGGCACGCTGCATGAATAAGCGTATAGCAGAACACCAAACATCATATGTGCCAAGGTTATATTTTCAAATCATGATACATGATCAATACCCATGATACATTATCAAGCAGAGTGAGTTTTATTTGTATAGCCTGTTTAACAATAGACATCATCGCAAAGCAACTTTGTTGATTTAGATCCCTAATGAGCAAGCCAAGAACACCTCTCTGACACAACATGAGGAAAGAACATTGGCTCAAAATGGAACCCATCCTCTTCCATGTTTTTTCACCCAATCTGTAGCTCAATTGCGCAAGTTTGAGGTTTGAAAATGGCGTAATTCCAAGTTCTGAGGTAAGATGAACGCAGCACAAGAGTATTATGTGCGTTTAAAGGATGTTCAGTGTGAATAAGAGGTCCTGGGGTGAGCATAAGACAGTTTTTATGGTTACAGCAGCAGTTATTTAATACAAACCGACTTCTGGAAGCACTTACGCAATTAGTCCTTCGGATTTCTCTACATAAGGCACTTATTAACAAGTGATCCATATGAAACTGACTTTATCTCAGAAGCAGAAATCCTCAAAATGCTACCAAGCTCTTTTAATGCTGGTATCGGAAGTGCGGATGTGCAGCAGATATCAAATCCAAGAAATCCAAGAAACCGACTTCACCTCGGAAATATTAAGTTACAGTTTCCGGCAAGTCTGTTATTCTGAGATACGGAGACATGGAGACATTTTGACCCTGTTAGTAAATCAACTGAGTGTTACCACATTTGCATGTGTTTTTGTTATGCAAGTAAATCTTCAATAAGTCATGTCAATGTGTGTAGTTCGTCTTATCGGAAGATCTATGATTCATGCTCTGCAGCAGAATAAAATATAAGGTGCTTCGGTATAATGAACAACAGCAAAGTGAAACAGCAGCAGGTGTGTTTAACAGTGTGTGTGTACAGAATAGCGTCTCTGACAGGCGGCATAAATATTACGGTAATGGATAACAGGGGGAACAGATGTTGGACACTGAACTGCCACGATGCTTTAATGTCACACAGTGCACAACGTGATATGAATATGAAGCAGTGCTCCTATAGCGACAAACAACAGGCAAATAATTCCAATTCATTTAATTCCTCTTATTTCTTATTTCATGAATGACCAAAATTAAGTAAGAATCCATGATCCATGATATGCTATAATGAAACTTTGGTCTATCTTTCCTACATTACCCACAATGCCGTTTGACCACTTGCTCATAGCAGTGCCAGTGGGCTTTACCTAGCTAAACAGAGTGATGCAGCGGCACTTTAGTGCTTTAGTCCATCCATCACTCTCACCTCCAAATCTGCACACTTTACCCATATTCATACAAACAAATATTCATTTGAATATGTACTCCATAGCTATTGTAAACACTAATGAATACGTGTGTGTGTGTGTGTGTGTGTGTGTGTGTGTGTGTGTGTGTGTGTGTGTGATTCACATTAAATGAAACTAGCAGTCAAGGCAGTACGTGGACATGGACATGGTTCGCTGCAAACCTACATGACTCATGCTTGTTCATAAACGCTGGACGTATGTATGTATGTACGTATGTATTTCTAAAGCTGTTCCTAGACCTGTAATAATCAGCGTAGTTGAATTCTCGCTCCTGATTGGTCAGAAGGTGTCGATTCATTTTCTACAACAGCAGCCGGAACAGTGATTCAAATGTGATTCTTTAATAAATAAAAAGATTTTGATCGTTTGGCAAATTCTGTGGTATAAGAGGAAGAAACCATTGAGACATGGTGGGATTGGAAATGAATCAAATTTCAGGTGACGTGGAGTTAGGCTGTATCACGCATCTCATCACTGATCATTTTCCTAAAACAGCATGCCCCCAAGTGTTTTATTACCTAAGATTACAGTTACCTAAGATACACTGACACATAGGCTACTTTATGAATAATTACCAATTATTTTCCATTGCAAAATTCAGATGTGGGTTTGAAAAGAATTATTACAACTCACATCTATAACCGAGTATATCCAGGGTGCTCAAGAAATCCCATAATGCACCGCAATAGGTTATACCCCAGGGCACCATTTTAGACAGGGTTTCTAGACCTGATGTGTTAAATATTAATGAATAGGTTAAGTCAATATTAAATCACGTGGCTCACGTGGGTTATCGGTTTCTATTGGCTGCTCATCACCCAACACCCGACCCTGAAGTTTAACGGGTCTCTAAAGACCACGGATAAAATGGAGGAGCTCACAAAACCTCAAATAGGCAGTGTAGAGTGACATGTCAGGAAATAAAAGGGATCATGTCTTGCCAACGCTTTAATAAATGCATTTTGTCCAAAAAACAAAGAGGATAAGAATCAGGAAGTGAAAAGAAAAGACAAGAAGAGTGGTTAAAATGATTATGGATTAATTACAAATGATAACTGCAAGCCAAAATGTAACATAACAGGAGCTCAGCTTCATGTTTAGTCAGTAATAAGCAGCTGATGCTCTGGAATTAATTGGAGCGCTAGGTTAATAATTTGGCTTTTTTGATCAAATTTGTTAGCAAAGATCCTGATTTTGAGCCTATGCAGTGTTTAAGTGGTTGTGTAAGTATCTGATCTATGCAGATGTCAGAAATCCGACACCTTTTTGCACAAACAAGCCTAAATATAGTTTAAATGTTATAATATGCTAAACAATATTACTGTTACTACCACCTCAATTAACAATAAGCTACCAGTTTTGGTGTATTTCCTATAAAACGCTTTTTGACACATTTGCCAATTATGTAATAAAACCTCAGGATAACATGATGACACTTGGAGTCATTTATCAATCTCGTAGTAAAAACGTTTGTAAATGTTTTTGTACGCCAAACTGAATTACAGCTCCTACAAGCTTTGCAACGTTTAATCGGGATAACGCAGATTTTCTTAGTACTCATAAATTCCTGAGTGTGTTCACGGCACAGCTGGTTTAAATTTACGCCCACAGAACTCCATAAAAGGCAAAGAGGGCTAAGAATGAAAAAAAATGGCAACTAAACGGTGACAGAGAGTCTCTTACGAGCAGCGTGCGCTAACTCTTCCAACAGCGCAGCTCAGCCAGTGCAGCGTGTCATCTACAATAGACATGCACTAACTCTTCTTCCTTTCATAGGGCGCCATTACTTTTGTCCTAACTGTATACCTAGTCTAATCTGTACTAGTATAATTTATGGATGTGGTATGCATTTCTTTCCTGCAGGTCGTTAATATGAAATAACCGAGTGAGTCTCTTTATACAGGATACAAACGATTTTTCTGAACTAACTAGATTTTCAAGAAACGCCACAATTTTGTGCAAATGCTTTACGAATAAATTTATTCCTATCCACTGAAAAATGTCTGGCAGAAATCTGTTGCAATCTTCTGCTGGTTTTTTCATATTCATATACTTTTTATCCTGTCTATACTGTGCAAAAACAGGGCTGCTCTCATCCAGTGTTACCATGGAAACCAAATCTGACTAGCTCAAGCGGCAATTGTCACACTACGCCAAAAAAAAAAAAAAGACCCATCCTGAACAGCCCCCTACTCTCTCCATAAGTGTTCTACATGGGTATCGCCCAAAATGTGCGCAGGCATTTGGGACGCAGCTGAGGTTTAGCCCACGTCTCTCCAACACCTCCACATGGCCCAATATGTTCCTCCAGTAGGCAAGGAGGCGGCTGTGTGAATAAACACGGGGTTAATTGATAAGGCGGCTCGGTAGCGCGCTCTACAGGCGCGTTCCTGCATCACATCCTGCAAAACTGGTGGTAATCTGGAAGCTGGACAGCCTGCAAAATGCCATGCACAGGATAGTCATGTGAAAATGGCATTCCAGGGATTTCAGGACTTTTTTTTTTTTTTTCTTTTTTTTTTTCCAGGTGTGCATTAAAGGACCAGGTGTTTTTTTTTCCCCAGACTTGCCAGACTTGGGGGGGGGGGAATGGATTGTAAAAAAAAAATCTAATTAATTAATTAATGAATTAAAGCGCACAGTCGATTCATGCAGACTGCTCAGTGCGTAAAATCGGCAATTTCTGCGCGTAAATCTCCAGGACAGGTAAATACGCCTGCTTTCCAAATCTGCACCAAAATAAAACAACAACTCAGGATGAAAGCTGGAGACTTACAGCAGTTGGTGATGGCGAAGCTGTTGGCCACCTCCAGGTTATCGATGTGCGGGGTGAGGCGGAACTCGGCCGTGCCGAACTGCACCATCCCGACCCGAAACGCGCTGTACTCCTGATCCGCACCGCGCGGAAACAAGCCGCCTGAGGGCATCAGCACACAGGGACACACAGGGACACAAGAAACCATGCGCTATTACCCCGAAATATTACATACAGTGCAACACCAGAAATCAATAGCATTCATAAAAAAAGCAGGGAAAAAAAGAAAAATAAGGCCAGCGTCAGGATCTCTGCCTGTCTCAGTGATGCACAGCTGGGTTTAAATCCTAACCCGTTCAGAAAGAGGTGTATTTATTATTCTGCTCACCGATTTGGACGCTCGGTGATCCACCGAGTGCGAGTCCCCATAAAGCGGGTACAAACAGGAAACCCGACAAATTCATCATCCTCTTCTGTTTTTCTCCCCCTTTCCCGTCGTTCACGTTCACAAAATTGCGTTCGAGCGACCGCCTCGTTTCATGATTTAAATAAAAAAAATTAGGAGGAAAAAAAAAACGATTAGTAAATAAGCAGGGGGGAAAAAAGACGGAGGACGAGTCTCCTGTAGAGAGGACAGCGCGGTGGGGGGAAGACGGGGGGCTTCTTCTGTCTCTCCAGCTCCTTTGCGGCTCCGCGCGTCCACGAGCAGGGCTTCAGCCGCCACGGACGCGGGAAGAATGATGATGGAGACGGAAAGAGCCGAATGCACCCGAAGCCGAATAAAAAAAAGATTTAAAAAAATCGGAGCGGGTCCGAAGAAGGAGAGAGAGAGAGAGAGAGAGAGAGAGAGAGAGAGAGAGAAGGACAGAGAGACAGAGCGGTCCAAATCCGGAAATTGACGAGCCTTTCCGAAGCCGCAGGATCCCGAATACGGAAATTGACGAGTGAATCCGAAGACGACCCGAAAGAGCCGAACGCACCCGAAGCTGATAAAAGAGCCGAGCGGATCCGAAACTGAAAATTCGACGAGACGGAAAAAACCGAATGAATCCGAAGGCACAAAGTGCATTAAGAGATTTGAATCTTGATTAGCTCATTTCTTTCATTTTTAGTTTTTTTAGTCCCATGTCTGTACTTGCTGGTTTGATTGATTGTCCATAAAGTGAAACTTCTGCATGTTGTAATGTGTGAATCGAGTTTATATTTGTTAAAATTTTTGTATATATTTAAAGCATATTATACAAAATATAATATTCTGTTGTCCGATGATTATTTAAAGATTATTTTAATGAAACAAATTATTGAGTTAGGGGAGAAAATGTTAAAAATATGTCAAATGTTATCAGGACCCAACGTCAGTAATAAAAGAAGTTCAGCTACACGGTGACAGGCAGGAGCTTGCAGCCAATCAGGAGAAAGAGACGGTAAACAAACTATAGCCAGAGTGAGAGAGCCTGATTCCTATAAATATAAGAAGACAATTGGTGTATTTATCCTCATGTAATTTGTACTCAGTTGTGAAGTTGTTAACTTGAGAAAGGGCTAACATGAGGTCTTTGAGTTTCTTTGCATTTTTATACTTCGAACCTGGCTATATCGGATGATAGCGAGTGATTTGCACCCTTATATTTCTTGCTATGTGTAATAGTTACACATATTATGGAGGCAGGAAAACAAAACACAGATTAGATAGAGAAAACACACAGAGAGCCCAGATCAGGAAATAAAAATACACACACTGGAAGCGACCAGATGTGATAGTCTTGTTTTCTGCACTGGATTTTAACTAGCTGGCTAGAGTTCATGGGCTAGTTCAAATCGACTCGCCTTGTAGGTGCGCAAAGCCATCTTAGAAGAAGATTCAGTACTGCAGTGTGCCATGAGATTACACCTGAGCAACCGAGAGGATTTGTCTGCGATATATCTGTAGAGTACCACATGAAATAGTTTGTCAGTACTCTACTGGTGTCATTAGTATTTCGGAATACGACTTAGTGCGCTTATGTGGATTGGGACACAGCCTTGAATTCTCTCTGAATGGCATCGAAGCAGTGAGATTAACACACATTACCCAATGTTAGGATTCCCCAAGCCTTTCTACCAGAGAGGATAAAAATTCCCAAATGCAATTTCAATTCATATTGGTCACATATGCATTAATAAAAGCAATACAATGGCTGTTAATAAGTAGTTGATTATCTTATAGTTGTATATACTGCAGACAGAAAGGCATAGAATCAGGAACAAGCAGGAAAAGGATGAGGCCAGGTAAGAAAATAAGAACAGAGATATACAGGAGGTCATGTCGAAGGTAGGATTAAGGGATCCAAAGCATTTCAAAGCAGGATTAAACAGAACTGACAAATCTGATCAAAGTTAAAAAAAAAAAAGAAAAAGAAAAAAAAAGTGTTCCCCAGTGAAGAAGTCAGAGATCGAGGGACTGGATTTCTGGTTTGCTGATAAGAATGGGATTAAGGGATTCACAGAAGTAAAGAAAGAAAAAAAAAAGAGAACACTACTGGTTTGAAGAACTTCTGATTAGAAATCCAGTTCTCCGCTTGAGAAAGTCTTTCTTTGCACAAAGGCCTTTAATCCAACAGCTGGTTTAATGGAATTAAAAAAAAAAAAATTACATTCCTTCATTTTCCCTCTTACTCCAGATGTAGTTGATTAGCTAAGACATGTTTGTGGTCTTTAGATTTTCACTAGAGCTCTAAGGCTAATGTAGCTAGTAAGGAAGGGATATTTCTTAAAAATAATAAAAATATCTGCCTCAAACCACATCTACTTCTTCAGTTTTCCTGCTCAGTTTGGTTTAGCAGCCTGACACTGAAACTATTCAGGAATTGAAAAAGAGAGGATTTCGTTCCCTTCTTTTTCTCAGCACTTGCATGGGATACATGGTCACAGTGGTGTGCACGCATTTCTAACGTACAGGCATTATCTGCTCCATAATCATATATATCTTCCAATAGAAATAAGAAACAATCTTTATATCTTACAACAGAAATGTGTGTGTACATCACAGACACACTGTCTGCACTTACACTTTGCCTTTGTTTGCAGAAATCTGTTAGATTTAATTATGATTATTTGCTGTAAAACATCTTGGTGGAGTATTTTTAATCAACTTAATTTGGTCAGTGTAGTTCTTATATACTACAAGAGAGGGTGCCAGAGGACTGGAAAGGCAAAAGAAAGGACGAAATTAGGAAATACAGTAGGAACGAGAGAAAAGGCAATCAAGCAATGAATAATTTTTGATACACCGAGGGAAAAAGGGGAGGAGAGAGAAAAAAGACATTCCATTGATGTATTTTAAATATAAATATCTTAAACTTTATGCTAAAAATTTTAAAGTAATTTGTATATACAGTATAACCAGATGTTTAAGGGCACAGGAAAGGTGTTTCTGAGGGTCTGCAGCACCCCCTAGTGGAACACAATGGAGTCCCAATACATTAAATATGCTGCGATAAATTAATGTGTGTTTATGTTTCATTTGGTTTTAGAGGAGGCATGTTGGTTATGAGCATTATGGCCTGGGGAAAGAACTGATTCTCAGGTTGGATTAAAGGTGCAGTCTGTGATTTTTAAATAACATTTCTTGTCCTGTAATATTCATTTAATTTCAATAATACCTAAGAAAAATGAGATTCACAACATCTATCCATCCGTTTTCAGTACCGCTTATCCTACATAGGGTCACGGGAGTCTGGAGCCTGAAGCCTATCCCAGAGGACTCAGGGTAAAAGGCGGGGGACTCCCTGGATGGGGTGCCAACCCATCGCACATCCACTCACACACCGTTTCACTCACTGTGGACAATTTAGAGATGCCAATCAGCCTCCAGTGCATCTCTCTGGACTGGGGGAGGAAACTGGAGTACCCGGAGGAAACCCCCAAAGCACAGGGATGCTACTTGCTTTTGTTTCCGGATCTCCATAGTGGTTTATTTTCCAATTACTGAAGTTTTCCAGTTTGCTTGTTTTCTTGCCAAGTATTAATCACAAAGCTATCATCTTGTGATCGTGAACTCACTTGTTTTCATTCTTTTTCCCATTCTCGTCTTCTCAAGGAGTCGAGGAACAGGATGTGTTCTGAGCCCTCAGGATGTCTTTGTCTATACACAGCCTGCACTATTGCCAAAGGGAACTGGCCTGGCAGTGCGGAATGAAAGGAAGTAGAACAGGAGGTTACGTATACGTACTACACCCGGGTCACTCGGGTTGATGAAGATGGGCAGAGGTGAGGTCCCGGTCACGACTTTGCTATTAGTGCTCGGCAAGGAAACTCCACTAGTTCCAAAGTTCAGTGTCTTGGTGAACGGTCCTCTACGCTTACATACCTAACTTTCCATTTCTGATTTGCGTTTTCCAGCCTGGAAATTAAGCTTCACCCATAACCAAAATAGATCTGCTGTTTACATTGCAATTGCAGTTCCCTTTACAAGCAGCAGAGGGAAACCAAACCAAAAAACCAAAGCAAAAAAAAAAAAAAAGCTCATACAGACAAAATACATTGAAATTAATCCATAATGATGTCAGTGATACACGTTGATCAGCCCTCCCTCATGACTCTAGTGTCTATTTGAAATACAACATTCAACAACATTAAATGTAGCCATAACCGGATAAAAAAGTGACATGTCGATCTTTAAGACATAAAAACGTATGAATCGTTGCTGTGGAATAAGAGGAATAAAACACTTCGGGATGTGTTGTTGTTGGAAAATGACCAATGACAGACAGGGTGGTGTGGTGTGCCTCAAGTGGATTACTTTCCTACAATAACACTCCTTATAAAACAACCATACAAGCACACTTTGTTGTACACTTACTGAATATGTACACAACATAAACAACATAAATTATTTTCCAGGTGCATTTTGGATCATCTTTACATGAACACCTCTTTCCTCCTGATGAAAAATAAATCAAAGCCTTGACATTTTGGGATAATTGGACATATGTGAATATAGTGGATTGTTTCTCTCAACATCACTGACATTTAAAGTTGTAATGGAGTGCGTCCGTGATGGAAAAACCCGTATTGTTGCTGTGTGTTGAAAAGTTCAGCTCAATTATGGACAAATGAGTTCATCTGCGGCACTGATTTTAGCCATGCAGGCATTATAACGGATCCTAGTAATAATAATAACAGAATCCGGTTCTGTGGTGTTTGATTAAGGGAACTATAATCAGCAGTCCTCACAGCAGGCCTCACAGCTCCAGGGTCCCGGGTATTAAGAAGAAAAAAGAAATATAATTGAAATGTCTTGAATAACTTTAATACCACACTGTGAAAGAAGAGCTCGAAAGGTCCTCGGTGATGAACGAAGCTCTTTATTATAACAGCATCTCCATTTTATACACACTCGTACAAAACACACGGTCTTTTGGGAACATGCAGAACATAACCATCTCAGCAGAGAAAACCGAGTTAATAATAAGCCACAGAAATGCCCAGTCTGCATTTTAGTATATGGGGTAACACTGTTTCGAATAAATTTGGGTCAGTACACAGGCGCAGTACACAGCGCACACACACACACACACACACACACGTAAAATGGTCTCGATGCAGAGAAGCTGGTTAGAAACGAGTCTAGGCTTTCCACTCAGAATAGTTTAACTTGGCAAAGTCATGCACTCAAAAAAGAGGCTGTAACAAGTAAACAAATCACTTCTGGTTTTTTTCTTAGTGGTAGAAATTACCACAGTTACCGATATGATAACATGATACACTTTTCTGGATGGATTTTTGTTCTATATCACCATATGACCATCCATTTGTAGCTGACTGGATGTTAAATTGTGTTAAAAAAATTTTCTTCATGTCCTTTGATAAATCCTTTTCTGTAGAATATATACTAAATAAATAAATAAATAAATAAATAAATAAATAAATAGATTGATGATTTGTACTATATCACAACAGTTACAGTTTCTGATTTTGTTAGCACTCATCAGCAACACTAAATATTAATTTTGGTCACTTTTTAAAAAAAATTGAGGGTGCCAATAATTTTGGACCTCACAATACAATGCTCTGGAACAAAAACATCTACACGAATGAAGATAATGTTTTTCCCCCTCAGTAAAAACAAGAGATCAGCTCCTCGACATATGAATCTGGAATGATTCGCTGACGTGTGTTGGACTCTCCGATATGAACTGACACTAGCTGGAAGCCCCGCCCCCTTCCTCTATCTCACACTCTCGACCTCTCTTTCTGTCAAGGTACATGGAGAATGTTTCGAGTTCATTAATGTGAACTCTAATCTATCAGTGTACGCTCGATTTAGCGAAAAGCAACGGAAAAAGGGATGAAATGTTGGCCATGTGGATGATAGACAACTGATTTGTAAATGAATTATATCGAAAACGTACTGGGTTCTGTTTTTTTTCTTACTGTTTACTATGTATTACTGGAGAAGCACCTAAAAATCCACCGTCCATTTCGCAACTGCCACTGCCAGCAAGCAGCTCCCGACTGCACACATTTTTCTGCTTTTTTTGGAGCTGTTTTAAAGCTATTTTAAACTGTTTATCACAGTTTTCTTAAACAAACACAAGCCTAATTTGGATGTGATATATTTTCCACATCAACAATCCCTACAAACCTCATAGAGAATGAATCTTCAGGTTCGTTATCAGGTTGATATGGCAAATATTGGGAGTCTCAAATACTTGGTGCATGCTGGAAACCCTGTCCAGGCAGTCATGCATGCTCAAAATCACACACACACACACACACACACACACACACACACACACACACACATATATATATATATACTCTGAGGTGCTCACAGGTAAATGGACCAGTAGATGACATTGAAAAAGAGGAAGGAGAAAGGGAAGAGGGCGCGAGCGTACAGGTCGACGCGCTTGGCGGCGGACGGGATGACGGGTTTCGGGGGTGGCGGCTTCTTAGCGTTCTTGTTCTGCGATTTGAGCAGCGCGTTCGTGGATTCGATGGGCTTCCCGTAGCAGTCGAAGTTGGAGAGCTCGAAGTCGCGTGGCAGAGAGCCAACGATACTGAAGTCGTTAGAGCGCAGGTCCGATTTGGAGGTGCACACCTTCTTACAACGGGTTTCAACCACCTGGAGGTGCAGACACACAACACACAACACTCAACACACACAAATAACACAGGAGTGAGAGAGGATGGTGAGGAAATGACGTTACTCATTTCACAGTCGTTCCATAGCTTTAAATGTAGCTATAAATGGTTAAAACTATGACGTGTCTTTCTTTAATAAATACAGATTACAGTTGTTGGAAATTGTTGTCGTATAAGAGGAAGAAAACATTTGTTTATATATTTTTTTTAAAAGCGAAGGATCATCACACCAAATATTGACTTTGTTTACTGCTCTTTATAGTGTTTTTTATGTCGAAACATTTAATTTCATTATTTCTGAAGGCGTCTTTGCTCTACAGCGTTTCTTTGCATGTGCCTATGACTTGTGCACAGTACTGTAGATGGTTAATAATGTAGAATCCAAAAAATCTAGAAAAGCCAAGACTGGAGTACATTTCTAAAATCACAGCCAAAAAGTGTTGGCTGCTGTGCTGCTTCTTGGTCGGCTGATTGTAATTTCCATCAAACTGCGACTTGACAGGGTTTGCTACAAAGAACCAGGAGAAATGTCAGCAGTATGAGACTGCAATCTAACACAAACACACACACACACACAAACACAAAATCTTTGGGTGCTGGACTGCCTTACTGTCGTGCCCCATGTCTGACTTACCTACATAGGTTTATTTCCTTGTTACAAAATAAATAAATAAAAATAAAATTGGAAGAAATCTCAGTCGGAAAGCCTTGTTGATTCAGATAACAACTCTTTACAACTGCGGTGAGAAGAAAAGCATCACAACATATCCAAATTTGAGGTGGATTATGTGGTCATGAACTGGAGAGATGTAGCTGAGGTCGAAGAACTGTCAGAGCCAGAATGCTCTCGGTTTAGGCCACGCCCACTACGGGCTGAAACTATGATAGCGTAGTGTGTGTAACCCTGCTCACCTGCAGTGTGTTAACATGAATCGGGGTTCCTCCGGTGCCGTTGATGGAGTTGGCCTTAGACGACGACTTCCCTTCCTTCTCTTTCTCTTTCTCTTTCTCCTTCTCCTTCTCCGCCATCCTCGCCTTCTCCGCCTCGATCTGCTTAGGACTGTTCAGCATCACCTGTCACGTCATGCCCACCAACAGCAGTCCGGTAAACACACGTGAACACACAGCCAAACTGAACAGAGTGTTTACGAGCTGTAGAAGTTATCCTCGGCGCTGAACAAATACAGTTAGAGTAACTCGTAACTCCCCGCCGAAGCCACCACTAGAGCTTCACTGTGGAACTGAAGTGATGTGCAGTCCAATCGGTTCTGACAAGCCTGGTTGTAAAAGAGCATTCAAAATGCTTGGCTAAAATCCCAGCTCATATTTTGCGCTCCGTACTCACACTGTAACACTGTTCAGAGGCTTACAAGATTTTACAATATTTAGTTTCAAACTGTCTAGAAATAACTGAATGATTCTATGTAATATCAAACAGTATAGGATATGAATCTATTGTCTTTAGGATGTTTTCAATCAGCTCACACTTCCTGGTAGTAAAAAAAAAAGTATGGCTTTCCCGACATCCTATGCAAGATACCGTATTGGTCTGAGAATTAGTACTTTTTATGTTTTTATGTAATTTTAGCGAAAACTCAGTGTAAATCTGGATGTACTGAGATGTTTTTTCCGCTCTGCTTAGCTTGTTTTAAAGAAATTTGACATACCCTGTATATGTACAGTATAAAAGTCATTTTTCTGATAACTTTTCCTTCATAATACTTTAGAATTAATTCTTTTATTCATGTTCGAATGTCCTCATGGTCTCATGACGCCACCCTACTTGCCATCACAAGTTAAAAACAGCGCCACAAGGAATTAGAAGAGTGTGTACATGAGACATGAGACATGAGACATGAGACATGAAAGCCTGGATGAATATGGATAGAAACGTCCTTGTCTTAAAATTCTGATGAAGCAGAAATGCTTACGTCGGGTACTGAGAGTCTGACGGTGCTGAAAAAGCCAAAGTTAGAGGTAAGAAGCCTGGTGTATCACCAGACGCTGCTGTATCATTTGATTTCACTGTAAGTACCATTTTCTCTAGTCTAATGTTCTTAACTCGGCTTCTTATTCTTTGTGGAGTTTGTAAAATGCGATGAAGATGAATGTTGTTTCCCAGTGAAAATGATTCCGTCTGATTACTGCTCTAACTCCCCAAGAGAGTATTTGAAGTGCTTTATACAGGCGAGATTATTTCCTGTAGTGTACAAGTGTGACGTGAGGAAGTGGATGCTGCGCTGAAATCACACGTCACGTGGTCTGTTCACTGCTGTCCATGGTGCAACAAAGGTAATGTTGAATTTATGTCACTTACACACAAATCAGAGTCTCACACACACAATAACAAACACTCAGAAAGCACATTTTCACACACACACACACACCTGAACCACAGCATACTCCACCAGAGAGGCAAAGCCGAAGAGCAGGCAGGCGATCATCCAGATATCGATGGCCTTCACGTAGGAGACTTTCGGCAGTTCGGATGCCAAGGACGTGCATTCAGAGGTGAGTGACAGGACAGACAGAATACCTGCAGAGAGAGAGAAAGAGAGAGAGAGAGAGAGAGAGAGAGAGAGATAAAACACTCGTCCTGGTTTCATTTAGTTCACAAAGCCACGGTACTGTCGTATCGATATCCATAACCCTAAGGTACAGACACAACACTAATTTTGAATTCAAGGGCACTTTAATGATTAAAAAAATCAAATAAATTAATGCACGGTTCATCTTACAAAGTAAAATCATTTGTTTGCATCAGCACACCTCCTGTTTTTACTGATTGGTTGTTACTTTTATTGGCAGACTGACCTAAAGGAACGCGGGCGGCGCTGGCATCGGGGTTAATCCAGAAAGACAGCCATGACAGGACCACGATGAGGAGCGTGGGAGCGTAGAAGCCCATCATGTAGAAGCCGACCTGCCTCCTGAGAGTGAATATCACCTCCACACACGTGTAATAACCTACAGTCAGAGGCAGGAATGCTTCAATACACATTCATTTACATTTAACTGTACTTTTATCCACCTATAATCGAGACACGGAGCTGTTAAACAGCTTCTATAATGTGTAAAGGTATGTTCAGGAACACCTCCTTCACTAGGACAAGCAGACACCAAGGCCACGCCTCCTTCTCTTAAGACAAACACACACTCAGGCCACACCCCCTGCTAAGACAAACAGACTCCGAGGCCACACCTCCTTCACGAAGCCACACCTCCTTCATTAGGACAACTGGTCATCAAGGCCACGCCCCCTTCGCTAAGACAACCAGGCACCAAGACCACGCCTCCTTTGCTATTAGAACAAAGATATCAAGGGCATGCTATATTCACTAAAACAAACAGACACTCAGGCCACACCCCCTTTACTAAGACAACCAGACACCAATGCCATGTTTAAGAGTCCCATAGGCCACGCCTCTATATTAACAACACTATCAATCCATTTAGCTGCAACTTCTTCTAAACGGTTTCCTGGTAAACGATGCTCTGAATTCAACTAATTCAACTCTGTGAATCGTTACACTGTGAACACACAGACCATTTGTGAAGAAACCTCATCGTCTAAAAACAGCTAAAGCAATAAGAAGCACCCCGGAGCCATCTACAGAACCGAGGAACAATAAAGACGCTGTAACCGGAGCTCTGCGGCGCCATTTCCTCCGGTTCCTGGACACAACTCTGATTTCAGCTCGATTTCTACAAAAAAAACACGAGCTTTTAAGAAATCCTTCTTTTACTTAAGCTTTGGAATAAATCGGGTTATTATTCGACCCTGAACTCGAGGATGCCGACATTATTGTGTGAATAATTTAACAGCGAATTTCCAGCAGATTTATTCTATCAAATCCTCTGACAGCTTTGACCTTCGGGTTAAAACGTTTTTATTTTATAGAAGACACAAACGCTTCCTGTATTTAATATTAGCTTTTTTTCTATCGTTATTGCCTAGAGTTTAGCGCTGAAAACCTCCAGTGCAGCAGTTTTATATAAGGAATAAATAAGGAATCAATGTGTTACGGTTTTTACGGTTACGGTTTATTGTACGCTATATATTATATTTCCACTTGGGGAGCACATTTACACCATTTACTGCACTAAGATTAAAGTCTCCAAACCTCCTCCAGAAACAGATCCGACATAAGACACATGGCTTACCGATTCACACCGTAACTAACATCCGGATATGTTCCATGTCCGCTGACACTGCACCATACACACTGCCAGGTTCTTCTGTTTGATGTAAGAAGTAAAATGCATTATTTTCCTATAACAGCACCTCGCTATGTGTTTGAGTCCTTCTATGCCACACTGTAAGTCTATGTAAGTCTGATCTTGTTGATATACAAGTGCTCACGAGAGAATCCTGCTGTATTTAAGGCTGTATCCTTATTTCCACTTGAGTATAGTTAAAGTGTGTAGTTCACCGCGTTCAGTCGCGTTAATGAGGTTAATCGGACGCTGACAGGGAGGAGCTAATGACACGTGCTAAATCGAAATCTAAAGATGAATTAAAGAGGAGGGGGAAAAATGTATGGTGTAGTTTTTCGCTGATTGTAAGTTTGAAGAGAGCGAGAGAGAAAGAGAGAGAGAATGAGATAAACAGAGAAACAGAGAGCGAGACAGAGAGACATAGAGGCAGACAGAGACAGAGAGAGACAGAGAGACAGAGACAGAGAGAGATAGAGAGAGAGAGACACACACAGAGATAGAGAGAGAAAAACAGACAGGGTAGATTTATGATGCTTGATTCTCTTATGTAAGAAGGTAACTAGAACATTATGTAACAGTCATGTCTCATGGGAAAATTATACTCTACTAAACTACACTACGTACAAAGAGAATTTGTCATTGGAATTTCTGTGTGTGTGTGTGTGTGTGTGCGCGCACATGTCTTTGGTATATATATATGTATATGTATATGTATGCGCGTGTGTGTGTGTATGTCACACTTGATACTATGATATGAAATCTAATTTCTCTAGCAAATGTGATTTTGTGTGTGTGTGTGTGTGTGTGTGTGTCACATGCTAATACATACTCATTTCGTCAACTTTTGCTCATTAGCTCAGTTTCTGTTCAGTTGTTCGGTGTGCTTATTTTAGCAAAAAGAACTGCTCTGGGGTATTAACTTGGATACATAACACACACACACATGCACACACACATGACAAGCATATGGGATCCTGCTGTAGGTAGTGGTTTTAATCTCTCTCTCTCCTTTGTGAGTGATGTTTACGGCAACGAGGTCAAATAGGTACATAATAAGACACACACACACACACACACACACACACACACACACAGGATGTATTTATGTATGCTGCCGAGGGTTTTTCCATCTTACACAGGTGCCACTCTGTGGTTTTATTTCTGTCCAGATCACTTTCTGAGAAAATGCTAAAAACCCTGAAGTGTGTGTGTTTCAGAGTTCACTGCTGGCTGAACGTAAGTGCACTCTCTCTGTCACGTGCGGCAGTTTCTCTGCTCGCTCTCCTTACTGCTCCGTGCTTGCAAATAACTTTGTGTGCATGTTGTTCATGCTCGGCGTACTCCAGCAACACTAAAAACACCAACAACAATATCAAAAACAACAATAACACCGATAACAACACTGTCACCAACATCAAAAACAATAACACCACCACCACTAACAACACCAGCAATACCAACAACAACAACAACACAGCCAACAACACCACCAACAAAAACAACAACAGCACAACCAAAACTAACACCAACACAATACTACTGAGACCTCTACCATGACCACTAACAACAACACCAACAGCACCACCAAAAATAACATCAACAACACAACAAAAGATAACACCAACATAATACTACAACGACCTCCACCATCACCACTAACAACAAAACCAACACCACCACCACCAACACAACCAAAAATAACACCAACAACACGCACAACACCACCACCAACAACAGCACAACCAGAAATAACAGTACTACCACGACCTCTAACACTAGCACTAACAATAACAACAACAATAATAATAAATAATGACAATGATGATGATGATGATGTTGTGTGTATTCATATTGTCTAAAAACTACCATGTTTAATAATGTGTGTATGTATATGAAATTCAGGGGTAAATATTATTCAGAAATAGTAAGATAGTGGTAGCGGACTTGCGACTGTCAGACATAAAGAGGCAAAAAGTCAGTTAATCTCACACACACACACACACACACACACACACACACACAGACACAATTAAAGAGCTTCAGTGCACTTCATTACTCATAAAATGGAGACAGTTACAGGGGTGCAACATACAGCACATCATGTGTTTGTTTTTTCTCAGACTAGCAAACGTAACACACACAATTCTAATTAATGATGAGATTATTATTCTTGAGTGATCAATATCTACGATTACTGTAGAATTTATGTATTTTTTAGAAAAATGTCCATCAAGCATCAGATTAACATGCAAATTTCCATGGTAAGTGTTTACATTTCCAATTTACAGACCGGAGGATTGGATTTTCTATCTTTTGCCTTCTTTCTTGTTCATTTTTTCTATCAAATTTAATTACGCATTACACAAATATTTGACAGACAAAGTCTTTGAATAAATCAGACAGGACATTTTTGGCTTGATTTCTGGTTAATTATGCAAGAATCATTGGAAAACATAAATTACAGCCTTTAGTTAAAATAAAAATAATGAGTTTTCTGAGCCACGAAGAGACATGTAATCTATACATGCTGTATTTGACTTTCTTTACAATTTACTATGGGGGAATTCAATAAGGTTTGTGTGGAAAGTGGCCTATATATTCTGTGTGTGTGTGTGTGTGTGTGTGTGTGTGTGTGTGTGTGTGTGTGTGTGTGTGAGAGAGTGTGTGTGTCTGAGGAAGTTTTAAACGCTATCAGAGGCATCGATTCAGACACAAATTAAGAGTGCATAGAAAAAGGAAGTCAGCATTTTGTTGAAGAGCTTGTGGCAGGGTGAGTTTTGTGTGTGTGTGTGTGTGTGTGTGTGTGTGTGTGTGTGTGTGTACCTGTTCCAGGGTAGAATTTGGTGCAGTTCCTGTAAGCGATGTCCTCTTGTTTGACATCAAACTGCGGCAGAGCAATCTCGTCCATCTGAACTGGGTCACCAGACTGCCACATGAACACCAAGTCCTTTGTGGTGTAGCCGTCTGCAAACAACACACACACACACACACACATACACACACACACACACACACACACATACACATACACACACCTCCTTTACTTCTTTTAGTCCTTTACACAGAGGCCAGGCCTCCTTCACTACACTGACAGGCACAGATTAAGAATCTTTCAGATTAAGAAGCAGACTGAACATGCTTTATTCACTATTACTGATGGGAACCGAGGCCACGCCTTCTTCATTATTACTGATGGGAACAGAGGCCACGCCTCCATCACTATTACTGATGGGAATAGAGGCCACACCTCCTTCATTATTACTGATGGGAGCCGAGGCCACGCCTCCATCGTTATTACTGATGGGAACAGAGGCCACGCCTCCATCACTATTACTGATGGGAATAGAGGCCACACCTCCTTCACTGAGACTGACAGGCATATAGGTCATACGTCCTTCTTTCAGATTAAGCAGCACACCGAACATGCTTTCTTCACTATTACTGATGAGAACCGAGGCCACGCCTCCATCACTATTATTGATGGGAACAGAGGCCACGCCTCCTTCATTATTACTGATGGGAACAGAGGCCACGCCTCCTTCATTATTACTGGTGGGAACAGAGGCCACGCCTCCATTGTTATTACTGATGGGAACAGAGGCCACGCCTCCTTCATTATTACTGATGGGAACAGAGGCCATGCCTTCATTGTTATTACTGATGGAAGCCGAGGCCACGCCTCTATCATTATTACAGATGGAGGCCGAGGCCACGCCTCCATCATTATTATTGATGGGAACAGAGGCCACGCCTCCATCATTATTACTGATGGGAACAGAGACCACGCCTCCATCACTATTACTGATGGGAATAGAGGCCACACCTCCTTCATTATTACTGGTGGGAACAGAGGCCACGCCTCCATCATTATTACTGGTGGGAACAGAGGCCACCACAGAGACCACGCCTCCATCACTATTACTGATGGGAACAGAGGCCACACCTCCTTCATTATTACTGGTGGGAACAGAGGCCACGCCTCCTTCATTATTACTGGTGGGAACAGAGGCCACACCTCTGGCTCTGCTCCTTCATTGGGACTGACTGCCACAAAAATGTGTGTGTGATATCAAACTTTACAGATACAGAGAGACTCCTATTGATTCTCACACACACACACACACACACACACACAATCCTGCAGCTCCACATACAGCCTGGCCTGCTATTTCACTTAACTTGCTCAAATAATCTCCCTGTTACATACATATATTCAAATGTGTGTGTGTGTGTGTGTGTGTGAATAAAAAAAAACCTTCTGTTCTCTGGACCCAACACATTTTTTTCCCCTCCCACACAGATGACTGCAATGCTGACGCATTGTGCCTGGCCCCCTACAGACTCCGCAACTCGCACTACACTATTTTTATTAACACACAGTAATGACTATCATTATACACTTGAGAGCAAAAGTTTGCACACCCTCGGGTTTATGAAGGAAAATAAGGAAATTGTGCTTCTATTTTATGATAGGAATGCTAAAAATAAAAATGTGGGTGTAACATAACATCCTGCAACAAGACAAACAATTCAAAAAACATGGCTGAAGGGAAGATTTGCCA
>CM074972.1:11011460-11030356 GCA_037577455.1 Pangasius macronema
GGGCGGATTCGGGAGTCATAAGTCACTAGCAGACGGTTGAGGATGTTACTGGTTGAATTGGCAGGAACTCGATCGAGGTCCTCGGCTGACAATTGACTGTAATCAACAAACAAAATCACCCAGACAGTTACACTCTACACACGTACACTCCACGAACTTAATGGAAAAACACTGATGCTATACGAAAAATCTTTAGTAGAGTTCTCTATAAACATAGAGTGCAGCAATAGTGTTGCTAATAAAGGTATAATAAAGCTAACAAAATGTCTTAGTAACACCACTACTTTCTAAACTAGCTTAAAACTAGCCTTTCTTTTGTATTAGCTTACTTAGTTCTTTAGCTACTTTTCTTCGTTAACTCTTTTATCAATCAATTAGTGGAGTAGCAGCGAGAAAATGCAATATTTTGTTATATTGTTTGTATATGTTGCTTTGTTTAGGGTTTACATCATTTGCTTTTGTTTATGTTTCCATTAGCTTGTGTTTCTGTTCTTATCCTGGCCCCACCCCCATCACGTCACTGGTTTGCTACTTGATAGTGTGCACCTGTTCTGTGTTTGGTCCTTGATTTGTTTGTTTAGTAACACCCTGTTGTGCTATAATATCTTTACAAAGTCTTATTGTGTATTTTCACATAACTTTACCTCCCAGCCTCGGTTACTTGTTTCATCGCAAGTTAGTTAGTTAGGAAACACTAACTTTACACACTTACAGCCTACACGTTACTTTAGTGTACACATTATATACTGTATTTCTATTCCATCAAGTTATACAGCAATTCTTGCCTTTTGGTTGGAAACAAGATACGAGAAAGAGGTTACTGTCTACTAAGTGTTGTGCAGCTCCTATTTGTTATAATCAGCTATTTGCTATAACTAGAACAGTGAATTATGGTAGTTACTTTTACCACATAGCTTGCAGTGTAGATGGCTAGCTTTGTACTAATACTAAGTATTAATTTGTTCAACTACATTAAAAGGCTTGTCAGTGTTTTTATTACACCACAGAAAATGCAGAAAAACACACTGTGGCTTTCCACACACTGCACCTTCCTCATACCAAGAGGTTTTGTATTACCACATTAATGTGTTTAACACGTTCGCATTATCAGCCTCGCTTACAATTTCCCATTCTCAGCCGAATGTGGCTTTTTGTCTCACTGCAGGATCCTTCCTGCTTTGCCTACGGAATATACCACTCCTTTTACAAAGATGATAAATTTCCACAACCATTTATTCCTTATTATGTTCTGGTTATGCACCACTATATTATTCTATGCCACAGTTTAAGCAGCTAGTTTTTTAATGTTTTGTTTTGAGTTACTGCTATAGTTTTGTTTATATGTAGTCAAGCGCTCTTTGTTTTCATTCAGTCCTTGTCACCGCCCCGTCCTCCCATTGGTTGTTTGCTCTACTGTGTTCACCTGCTTTGTGTTTATCTCTAATTAGTGTGTATTTAAGCCATGGTGTTTCACTGTCTCTTTGCGAAGTCTAGTCAATGTTTTCGTTCCTTTCTAAGCTTTTGCTTGCAATATTTCCTGCTTCCCACGTTTTTAGTTACTTCCTGATTTAGTTACTTGCCTGTCTTTTTCGACATCTATTATGTATTACTCTGGTTTGATGTTATTTTGACTCGTGCCATGGACTTTGACGACGTATTTACGACGTTTATATTTATATATATGGGGCATTCACTAACCACTGTGCCTGCTATTATACAACATATTGTATTTCTAATGTATATTTACTTTCTATTTTTTTCTATATTTTATTTAATTTATACTCTATTTTTCATCATGTATACAAATATATTCTATTCTATGTCTGCCATCAGTGTATTCCCTCCATACTTTCTGCATTGATCAGACTATCAGCTCAGTGACCTCAAGCCAACTAGTTTAGCAGTTGCGCTGTCCTCCCACCTCTCCTGTCCACGTTTGATTAATGAACCCCTGTTCTGTCTTCCAAAATAAATTACCATATTTTCTGGACTATAAGAGAGTAGTTAACTGCTTTTAAATCTATCCATTCAAGCCCCTGTTTAGACTTTTCCAACATTTTCTTGGTCTCCTTTCATCACACCACGACTTCCAATCCAGGATGTTTAATCGCTTGGCCTTTAACAATATTATAGTCCAAGTTAAGCTAGTATTCATCATTGGAATACCTGTGCTGTTACCGGAAAAGAGTAGCACATCGCACAACCACATCGTTGATTATTTTCCTTTAACAGCATTCCCCTAAGTGTTTTAGTCCCTATATACTGTATGTGTTGGCTCTACATGGCACACAATAAAACCCAGTTGAAATCACAAATAAAATGATGCTGTAGTTGTAGTAGAAGCTTTCCTGCTTCCCTAACGAACCATTTTGTTGTTGCCACAAGCTCATTATACATAATAGTAACATTTTTCTTAGACTTTTGTTTATTGCTCTGACCAAAATGGTTAAAGATCCATCAATTCAAAGGTTCTTTAGTAAAAACAAATGTCATCACTGAAGAACCTCTTCTGGCACCTTTATTTTTAGCAGTGCAGTGTGCTTTTATAGCCTGTTAGTGTCATATTAGGATAATAAATACACCCTCACTAAAAAAGAAAATCCATAGCCATGCGGAAACATGGTAATTCACTTTATATGCATCTATTGTTTGTTTAATAAATGCCACTACAATGATCCTGATTTTCAGATAATGTCAAATTCGATCGTTATCAAACCTTCTGTGCTCATTATTAACAGCATTGCACCTCCAAAGTAATGCTGGAGTAGCAAAATGTCTGTAAAAACACTATAAAATATTGCAGATAGGCTTATGCATTATTACACTATCTCTCCAAGTAAACTAATCCAACCCAAATAAGCTGGAATGTAGTCATGTCCTAAATGAGGAAATGATGTACACCAACGGAAAAGAAGACAATTTAGTAGGTGTGAGGAAATGAATCAAGCATGAGATCGATTTTTTAAAAAGAAAAAACATTAATTGGTTAATAAATGGGGGTCATTATGGCATGTTAGTAAGGGAAGCTTAAGTAAGCTATCAGGCAAACAATGCTCAGAGACTCGGATAAGAACAAAACTTTAAAAATTGTGATACATATATGTATATAAACTGCAAATTATATGATCTGAAAATAATGCAGGAGGTCATCCTCTTCAACAGAGCAGTAATTCTCTGTGACTGACACAATTGCTCAGTCCAGTCCTGATATATTAGTGCATGAACTTCTGAGCAAACACGACAGGCTTGTGTGTGTGTGTGTGTGTGTGTGTGTGTGTGTGTGTGTGTGTATTCTGTTTCGTAGTTCCACACAGATAAGAAATGATGAAAAACCTTTTCTGTCAAAACAAAAGCATGGGGGGAAAAAATTGCTTGTCCATACAGCAAGATGATGTCACCATGATGTCACATTATTCTGTTTTGCGAGTTAACAAAAAAAAGTATTACTGAAAAAGACTGTAAATGGAATTACTGTTGTATGTGTGTGTGTGTGTGTGTGTGTGAGAGAGAGAGCGAAAGATAGAGAGAAACACAGAGAGAGACTCACGAAGGACAGAGGACTGTTTTTTTGCCTTTCTTGCCTTTCTTGGGTTTGCCTCCTTCTTTTGCGGCGCCCTCAGCGGAAAACTGAACCAGTAGCAGCAGCAAGAACAACGACCTCAAATCCATGACTGAACACCTGCATCATACACACACACACACACACACACACACACACACACACACACAGTGCCCTCAATAGCCCAAACACCAATGTTCACCTGTTATCCTACAGACGTTTATTGATCTCAAGTCTGACAGCATCTTCACATCATCTCCACATCCCTGCTGAAATAACACCTACAGCGTTAAGTTATTCAACAGTGTTGAGTTAGCGCTCTGTAGTGATTAGACTAGGCTACTCATTAATCAAGAAGCTTGTCATGTTTTTAATTATTAGCCACAATTAGCTCACAGGGATATACACACACACACACACACACACAGTCTGTGTTGAGTGTTGAGAAGAAAATGTCGAATTCATTCAACACTGCAAATGTTAATGCAGCAAGTTGAACACCATAAGAGATCATTCAACTGATTAACACAATTAAAGGACAGTTCAATACTATGAACACCAGCTAAATGTGAACTAAATCCAACATGACAAGAATAATAATAGAATAATAGAAGAGCTGACTCAACACTGCACGAGTTGCTAAAACCTCTAAGATTTCACTGAATAACTGCAGTACTGACGGTGTTAATTCAACACCGGGGGTTAATTTCGACATATACAGATAATTCTGTATTTATTTTCTGTATGTGCAGTTTAATTCTATGCTATGATGTTAATTCATCATTGTAAGTGCAATGCGGGAGTTAACTTAACACTGCATGAGGTATTTAATCACATATGAGCTCATTCAATACTAATAATTAAAGTTATTCAACACTGTGGTAGTTCAAATCAAACAGAAAGTGTTAATTATAGCCTATAAGAGATAACTGAATGCTGCAAGAATATAATCAATGCTGTGGAATTTCAATACCAGTGTAAGTGCTAATGAAAGAACTGATACTGTACGAGTTAATTTAACACCAGGTGTTAAGTCATTCAACAGTGAAACTGATAACTCAACACTATACACATAATAAACCCTGTAGCAGTAACGGTGTATTTAGCACTGTAGAAGTTAACTCCATACTGTACATGTTAGTGTAATATTGAATTAATTTAACACTGGGGTGTTAATGCAACACCATGTGTTAGATGATCACTGACGGTGTTAATTGACTGCAAGAGATAATTTAACACTGCAGGTGCAAAACTCAACACTGCGGATGCTAATTGAAAAATGGAAGAGTTTAACTCCACACTGGAATTGCAAATAAATTCAATACTGTTGACAGTCAACACTGTAGGTGTTAATTTAATACTATCATAGCTTATTTGACACTGTCACTGTTTTAACCCTGTAAGAGTCCATTCAACACAGAATAACGTAATTAACCCTCCAGTTCTTTCAACAATGTTGGCACTAATTCAACACTGGCAGGGTTAATTCAACACTAGATGTTAATTCATACATTCAAGAATTTGTTCAATACTGTAAGGGTTCATTTAACTGTTATAAGAGTTCACTTAACATTGTAAGGGGTAAATGACAAAACTCTAAACGGTAATTCAACAGTAGATGTTAATTCAGAATTTATTCAGTACTGTAAGAGTTAATTCATAAGATTAATTGACTACTGTACATAATGTTAATGTGATACTGAATAAGTTGATTTTCAGTATAGTTTAACTGAACACCGCAGACTGTTTGGTGTCCTAATGCAACATTCAAAGGCTAAATTCAACACTAGATGTTAATTCAGATTCGTGTAAAGGAAAGAATTTACTCAGTACTGTGTTAATTCTTCTGTGAATTATTAGTTATTAGTTATTTGAGAGAATAAACTCATTCAACACTGTAAGAGTCTAAAATAGGAGCTATATGACACTCCAGGTGTTGATTAAATGCTGGACTTCGTGTTGTGGAAGCAGAGACTTGGCCAGGAGCCCAACACTTCTCAGAGATGGTCATTTAACACCAAGTTGAGTTGTGACAAAGTGTAAAAAGGACCAAATTACAAACACAAGCTGCTAAGTTCAATCGTCCACCAACTATTTTACGTGTCTTTAAAACCAGCACCAGAAGTTTTAACGAGTCCGGTGTGTGTGTGTGTGTGTGTGAAGGTATTAATGAAATGAGGTGTTTATTAGGATTAAAAGGTCACACCGTACACAGGAGGAGTGTAAAAGCAGTATGAAGTAGCCATTAGCTTCAGCTCTGCAGTGTGAGGCTCTGAGGAGAGCTCGAGCCACAGACACACAGCGTGAACGCTTTCTGGCGCGTGCAGAGGTTGCGGGTTTTTTTTTTTTTTTTTTTTTTTACAGAGCGTCAATCAAACTCACGCGCACAATCCATCCATTTGAATAAATAAATAAATAAATAACCCGGATTGAGTTAAGTTTGACTTGGCGAAGTTGCAGTGTCATGCGCATTAAACACCCGCACTACTCTAACCGGGACTTGCCCTTGACAGCGCAACTGAAAAAGCCTCACAGGCTGCAAACCACTAATTAATAGGTGGAAACAGGTCGGTGTGCACGTCAGGAATGCATACCAAACACTGGGAAATACACACACGGCTTACTGTTTATTAGTGTGCGGTGTAGTGTGGTGTATGCGGTTTGGGACGGAGCTCCGGTCTTACCTCATGTAGTCCCGGTCAAGAAATATATACCATATGTGTATATATAAATCCTTGCTCGCTCACGCGCGCGCATCCGTTTATAACACGCTGTCGCTGTTATAGTCCATCTCTGCCCCGTCTCAGCGTGTGTGTGTGTGTGTGTCTGAGAGAGAGAGTGTGAGAGAGAGCCGCACACACACACACGCACGCACGCACAGAGAGAGGAGACAGGAACGGGACTTATGGGATTCCGCGTGCACAGCACGCAGCAGTGCCGCGCGCACTTCGATATATACAACGTCCCGGCCGGCGCGAGCGAGCGCCATTTTTTTTCCCCGCGGAAAAAAAAATGACTGAAGAAAAAAAATGGAGCCGATGAACGCAAAGTAGCGACTGTAAGTGATAACAGAAAATAAAGTACTGAATCACTGAGCACATTTAAAAGTTTTTCAGTGACAGATGGAGGTGTCCTGAGAGAGTCCTCAGTCTCCTCAGGGAAGTGTATATGAGAGCACGTGGAGAGGTAAGTTTATGGTCTCTGTAAGGACAAAATGTTCCCATGATGAGAGGAATCAATTCTGAGATTTGTGAGGACACTATAAAGACAAATTGAGCTCGGAACTGACTGTGAGGATGAAATGAATATTGGGTTGAGCACTAACCTACATTTGTGTCACCTTCATTCCCGGGGTGCACTTAGCAGCTAAAAGACACAGGGAATTTGTATCTTCCACCAGTAGCAGTATTTCGTCCGCCTCCACCTCCTCTGTGATGTTGTGGGAATCAAGCAAGCAGTCTAGTCAAGTAGGTTTTAGTACCGTTCCCAGAAGTGATTCTAGGGACCCTGGGGATCTAGCATTGTACTTTACACATCAGAGGTTTTGGGGAGTTCTACACTTTGAGATTTGATATGTCCATGGAGTTAGCGTCAGCCTTCAAGCCTCTAAAGTCAATCTTCAGGCCTCAAAACTCAGGGTCCCAAGCAATCACCTGCCTCGCCTGTCTTGTAGCTATGCGAGGAGTGCAAAATATAGCCTCCAATAAATACACATGGAGATGCGTGCTAACTAGACAGAACAACAGAACAGTATTGGATAGAAGAAACCAGCTCAAACAATTGTCTGTAAACTGCAGCAGAATGGAGGAAAAAAGTAATAAAAGTCCATGAGGTAATTCTGTAATTTTAAAGTTCAGGTCTGCAGTTATGGGAGTTCTAGGGTAGGTCTTGATTTGTCCAGGTGGATACTGAGTAGTCTGACTGCCTCAGGGAAGAACATTTTGCAGAGTCTTGTGGTGGTGGCATGGATGCTCTGGTAATTTCCACCTGCTGGCAGGAGCATAAGAGTCTGTGAGAGCGGTGGGATGGGCCATCTACAATGCTGGTGGCCTTGTGGATGCAGTGCTTGTGGTAGGTAAGTGGTGGGTAGAAAGACCCAGGGGAGCTTCTCAATTGTTCTCACGATCCGCTGTAGCAGTTCTCATATCAGACAGCAGGAGGGTGAAGAGTCAGTGAGAGAGGTGGGAGGGGTCATCTGGAGTGTTTGTGGTGGGTTAGTGGTGGGTAGAAAGACCTAGATGAGCTTCTCAGTTGTTCTCACGATCTGCCTTAGCAGTTCCCATATCAGACTGCAAAACAGCAGGACAGTCAGGACACTCTCTGTTGTCCTCTTGTAGAAGGTGATGAGGATGGAAGGGGACAGTGTGGTCTCCCATTTCTCCACAGAACGTGAAGGTGCTGTTGGACTTTCTTGGCTAGGGGGGTGGTGTTAAGGTGCAAGGCGATGTCCTCTGTGATGTTCACTCCATGTTTTGACTCTCTCCACAGTTGCATCATTGATGTGCTGTGAAGAGTGAGCACCACAGGTCCCCCTGAAGTCAACAATCATCTTTCATTTTATCAATATTGAGAGATAGATTGTTGTCTCTGCACCATTGCGAGCTGCTCCACCTCCTCTCTGTATGCTGACTCATCATTGTTGCCGATGAGGCCCACTACTGAAATGTCATAAGCAAACTTCATTGTTGTGACTTCCAGTACTCCACAATTGCCTGCAGGCTAGCCTCTAGATCCGACTCCAGAAAATATGCTGTCTTACTCAGAAATATGTCACACTGTGGAATAAAAATGTATTCAAATTTCCATGTAACATTTTCTTTAAGACTTTAAGAAGGCAATGGCATAAAGATGAGGGATTGTGGTGGGGCAATCAAATATCTCCAAATCACACTTTCAGACACCTTCACAACAGGATGTACCCATTTCTTAGCTGCTGACACTATACCTTGAGCTTGACTACCTTGACTACTACTTAGCTAATTAGCATAGTCTTATAATTTAAATGGAACTGCCCTATGACTTCCGTGTATCACGGATTCCTGTTCTCAAAGCGCTAATGAGCACTGATCTCATGTTTTGTTTTGAGGTTATGTTATGTGCTTTGTCTAGCCATATGCTTTTGTTATGATTTTAGTCTTCAGCCCCTGATCTGCCATTGGAATGTTTCTTGATTGTGTCCAGGTGTTTAGTCCTTGCTTAGTTTGTCTTTATACAAAGACAAACTAAGTCTTGCGAAGTCTTGCCAATTGTATTCGTGCATTTCTAAGCCTTGTTTCATAGTTCCAGGTCTAGGATTTTGACCCTCACTGGTTTTCTTGTGTTTTGAAACATGGATTATCCTTAAAATAATATAAACAGCCCAAAATTTCCTGTTCGTTATTGAGGTTAATCCCTATTGTGTCTATGGCACTCACAAGAACTTTAAAATTTTTCAGAAAATCTGTTTACACAAAATCCACCTAGAATAGAAGTATAAGGGTTGTTAATTTTGATCAATAAACAATTCATCAATAAACACATATCTTTGTAAAACTATTTAATAAATCCTTCAAAATATGGTGGACTATTTCTGTAATGTTGGGTTTTGGTTGTAGCGTCCATGAAAATAGCCCGCTAAAGAAAGTGAGCATGAGGAGAATGAGGGGGAGGAAATGATAGATGGCACTTCACTTCAATAGCAGCGCATGTGTGAGGGAGGTAGAATAGTCCCTCTCATCCATTCCACACACATACACACACACACACACACACACACACACACACACACACACACACGAATGAATGAAGTGGGCACTGAGTGTATGGAGCTATACAGGTTTGACTGTGCAAGAAATATGTATATTGATGTGTGTGTGTGTGTGTGTGTGTGTGTGTGTGCGCATGTGGTAAAGAGCTAGAATGCGGTGGTGTGAATGTGTGAGAGTGTGGATTTGTGTAAGCGGAAAGGACATCAGAGCTCAGAGCATGGCTTTATGCCAGCCCACTGCAGAGGACGAACACACACACACACACACACACACACACACACACACACACACACACACACACACAGAGTCTTTACTCGTTATTAACTTACTTCAACTACTTTCACTGCCACACTCTATGTAATGAACCTAATGAATCTTCTTAGTGACTACTATAAAAACACACACACTTCACTACAACTATGTAGCTCAACAGACTTTCTTCCTCATATGTGAGTCAGAGTACCTACCACACACGTACACACACACACACACACACACACACACACACACACACACACCATCTGTCAAAGAATAATCTGCACACAGCTCTCATTCTGCTCAGTCAAATCTGATACCTCTGGCTACAGAACTCCGCCTCCTGATTGGATGTCACAGATATGTCCAAATTAAAAGAAAATGTTTACGATCAAAGAAATGAACGATTTGATTAAATAGCACATAACATTGCCAACTCATAATTATATTAATTATTAAATTATTATTAATAATTATATTTAATAATTACATTCATTCATTTATATTAAAAGAAACATAATTATACATTTCAGAGACTCAGGGACGTGAGGCAATATGGCTGCTGGTATCTAGCTAGCTGTTTAACTTAACTAATAACTCTTTAAGCAACACTACAGAATATTTTATTTGCAACTTGTAATGCAATGAAATTGGAATGTCCTGTCTGTGCTGTAAAATGAACATTATTTATAGATGTGTTATAAACATATTTACAAAAAAATGCCGATTTATTGAAAATTCCACTGTGTTTTCTGCTATGGAATGAGAAATGTGCCACTACAACTTGAATTTAAATTGACAAATCTGAATTTTTATGCCTTTATTTGAATTTTTAAGTGACATTTTGTAGTTGAATTAGATCAAATTGAGATTGTATACATTGCTTGAATTTGGTTTCAAATGTTCAATTTCAAATTTCAAGGTTTCCGATATTTTAATTTCAGATTCAAATTTTCAAAACACTACAATACTGGCTTATTGGTTGCAGTAGTGGCAGTTAGTTGAATTAGATCAGATTGAAGTAGAATTTGTATTCTACAGGTGAATCTGTGTGTAAGGTTTCAACTTTGAACTTTAGCTTCAAATTTTCAAAACACTACATTATTGGCTCATAAACTGTATGTCCCCAGAAATTTGAATCTAAATTTGTGTCACTAAAATTTTCTACACCTGATTACTATGTATGAAACAGAATTTGAAACCTTGTACACAAATTCAAGCCATGGAATACGATTTGAGTCTGAACTAATTCAACTACAAAAATGCACTTACAGATTCAAACAAAGGCATAAAAATTAAAATGTAATTTTTTTTTAAATTCAAGCTGTAGTGGCACAGTTCTCATTTAATATCATTATAATACCTAATTATTTGTTGTGAAGTATTTAATATGTAAGTATCAATGAAAATGCTTTGGTTAATGCTTTTAAATTTGACAAGTAGCTAATGTTAGCTAATGTATGCATTGTTTAGCATTACTCGAACAATTGTTAGCTACGTTTTTTTTTCCATTGCCAACATTAGCTAGCTATGTTAGCTTGCGGGTTAGTTTGTGTCATCAGGTATATAATTTTGGCAGCTATAATTTCATAAGTCCCAGTTACTACAGAAGCAACATCATATTATAGCAATTGCATTAATATAAACCTGTAATTTGAATTAAAGCTGCACTATTGTTAGAGCTGCTGTTATAGAAAATTAACCAACACCTCCTGACCAATCAGAATTAAGATTTCTAAGATTTCTAAATTTTTTGTGTAATTTAAAAAAAAATTGTCTTCTAACAGACAAAAATTGGAAAATCTGTGAAAACCATATTTCCACATTGATAAGCTACTGAAGAAGAGTAATTACACTTTTTTATCTTTGCTGTATGAAAATGTAAAAAAATGTAAAAAAAAAAAATCCTAACAAAACTCATAGAAGTCCAAGGCTATAAAATATGAACCTGTACAGAAGACACACTTTCAGTCTGAGAACGTATTTCTCACGCAGGTACAAGACGGATTCATGTAATTACATTCCACGCTCTTATCTGTGTACACTCGGGAGCAGCCTTCGTCTCCTATCAGTCCTCAACAAAACCTGAAAATGTCAAACAGATACATTTATCAATGATTATATTTATGAAAACCAGTTTCCTTTGCGCTAAAATCAGTATCAGTGACGTAAGTGTGAGCATACGTTAACAAATATCCTTAATATTTCAGATGTAAACACAGTACATAAAGTATTACATAGAGGAGAAATGAGAAATAACATTGAAGATACAAGGTACAAAGTATAAAAGTAACAGGTGTGTCTTGTGTTCAGCTTTCAGCCTGTGAGGAAATTGTGTTTAAGGATGATTGCCGCACGTAATAACGCATGTATAACCATGTTATTACACAACATAGACAAAATCTATCTTTAAGTGTTATGTGCTGTTTTAGTTATACAAAACTGAATTAAAATCGTGTCTAGCTAGTCTATAAACTGCCTAGCTATCAGCTAGTTAACCCTGACTTAAACATTTTTTTAAAAAAAGCTTTGAAAAGCTAGTAACTTTACTTATTATGTGACTAAAAATATTCAATAAATGAGATTTTCTAGTTGCCAATGACATGGCTGATATGGATTAACAGACAAAAAAATAAGTGGTTATATATACGCATATAACTTAGATTTGTTATCGCAGGCAATCGTACAATATTTCTTTGGTCATGAGACAACCAAAGTTCAGAAACGTATAAAAAATTTATACAAGTGCGAGTGGTGCTATATCGCTACCAATAAGAGGATGCCATAGGATTATGCGAAACTCATGGGACAGCAGCGTACAGTATACATTAGTAGCAATGGTGAACTGTTTCTGTTTATCAACTGTGTTGATAACAGAGATATTGAAGACAAGAAGGGACCACTAAAAGTTGAAATAAAGTTGAAGAATGAGTTCAGCAACAAAAAAATACACATAATTCTCTATTTATTACAAATGTTGTCAATCAACCAAACCATGTTTGGGGCATGTACAAGTTTGCAGTGAAGCCAAAAGGCTAATATAGCTAACATGTAATGGAACCTTATAGTAGGGCTGTAGTCAAGTTGAAGACCAGGACTAGCTGAGCCTTGGGTCTTAAGCGGGTGGAGACCAGGTCAGGGTCGAGTCCAAGAAACTGTGATAGAGTCTTTCATTTTGCAAATGGAGCCACATGGCTGATGTAGCTAACAAGTAATGGAACCGTATAAGAGGGCTGTAGTCCAGACTATCATTGTCTACATGTCCAAGACCAGGACTGGCTGAGATTGATTGCAGACTGAATCTTGAGTCTTAAAGGAGTGGAGACAACGTCTTTCATTTTGCAAATGGAGCCACATGGCTAATGTAGCTATTAAGCAGTGGAACCATATAAGAGGGCTGTAGTCAAGACTGGCATTGTCTACAAGTCCTAGACCAGGACTAGCTGAGATCGAGTGAAGACCGAGTTTTAAGGGGGTGGAGGCCAAGTTAAGAGCAACAGATTCAATCATCAATTCATCAGATTAGCTAGCTTCATTCATGCATTGCATCAACTGTTAGGCTGTTTTTAAGAAGAAGAAATTACTTCTTGTAGAACTTTGTGCATGCGAAAAGAAAGTTATTATTTTTGTCCATATTTAGCGAGACCAACGGCCAAGACCAAGACAAGTCCGTCAAAACAGAAAAAGGCTCAAGACCAGACTCGAGTCTTATAGCTTCCAGTTTAGTCTCATGCGATCTACCTGCTAAAACAAGGACATTACAGAACTAAAAACATCCTCCTTTTCGAAGCCGAATCACTTTCTTCCTCAGCACAGTTCGGTGTCACCCAAGACCAGGATCATCTAGGAGGCGTGGCCTAGAGTGCGAACGGCGATTTTGAACTGTATACCAGAAACACACCATCTTTGCTGATTGACTACATTCGGAATAATAGGGTGGAAACTATGGACATTTCATTTCAGGTTTGGAATTTCAGGTTTGGAATAATTTCAATTAAACATGTCATATTTGTAAAGCGAGCAGTGAAATAAACGAGCATTCCAATAATTAGTTCTCAAAAATCATGTTTTTGTTTATTCTGAGATAAATATGAGCTCAGCAAACTCTAAGACAAATCAATATCACAGCTGTACAAAATGGCTCTCATAAAAAACAACAAAAACATTTTCTTCTTGCTGCTGATTGTCAAACTCTATTTTGCTTTTCAATCGATATGGAAAATGGCACAACACACACACACACACACACACAATTGGTTGTTTGACTCTTCCAAAGGAAAACTAGAGCAAGATTTTCTGCCATAACTATAGATATGCAAGATTGTGTGTGTGACTATATTTGTCTGTGTGTGTACATGTGTCTGTGTGTAAAAAGGATAGTAAGACAAGTGTGTGTGTGTGTGTGTGTGTGTGTGTGTGTGTGTGTGTCAGGGTTCGTTCTGGTCCTGCTGCAAATATTTGGAGCAGTCGGAGATCTTCTTCAGCTGACTTGCGCTCACACTCTCAGAACACATGGGACACGCTGATTCAGTCTCTAAGAGCCTGTGGCATGCACGCACACACACACACACACACACACACACACACACACACACACACACACAGAGGTCAGAATGTCCCTGCAAAACATCTTAAATCACAGTGCTGTGAAAACATATTTGTGTCACATTAATGTGACTGTAGCTTAAAAGACAGCGCTGACATTTGTGGTTGAATTTACTGCACATTTGCGTACAATATTTAGAGCTGTTGATTAGACGTACTGTGTAAATTGAGAGTAGAGAGCAGGAAAGTTGCAGTGTGGACACACACACCAGTCCTCCTTCACCATGTGGCAGCCCTGAGAGTAGACAGAACAATTATACCAGAGAGATAAAGACATCTGTGTGCGAGTGTGTGTGTGTGTGTGTGTGTGTGTGTGTGTATGAGATAGTCAAGGACCACTCATCCATCTGACCTGAACTGCCCCTGCCCCGTGTTTACTCAGTAAATTTGTACTCCCGCTACAGTTCTGGAGTTGCCATTGTGTTTTTCCAAAACCAAAGCAACCTAGTGACTAGTGCCGAGCAGCCTAGCAAGCAAAAGCAAACTAACACTCGAAAAAGTGACCTCAGTCAGCAAAAGCAACCTTGTGAGTGAACGCAAATTAATGAGTGAAAGAAACCCAACATGTGAAAGCAAACAAACAAGCAGAAGCAAACCTAGTGATCAAAAGACACCCAGTGAGAGAACCCAGTAACCTAACGGGCCAAATATACCAGTGGGCAAAAGAAACCTAACATGCGAAAAAGCAAACTAGTGAACGATGGCGAACGAAAAAGCAAAAGCAAAAGCAAACAACAGTGAAACAGTGAGCAAACGGGTGTGTGGAAGCGATTTAGCAAATGAAAGTAACCTGACCTAACAGCAAATAAGTGAGCGAAAGTAAAGTGAGCGAAAGCAAAGTGAGCGAAAGCAAACAAACCTGCAAATACAAGCTAGCAAGCAAAAAGCAAACTAAACTGAAAATAGTGAGCGAAAGCAATCAAGCAAATGAAAGCAAACTAATCAGCGAAAAACAAAAGCACACAAATGAGTAAAAACAATCTAGCAAGCAAATGTAACCTAACAGGCGAAAGTAAAATAGTAAGCAAAAGCAAACAAGTACAGAACAGCAACCTGCCATGTGAGAGTGTACTATTGCGCAAAAGCAAATTAGAACAAAAGAAAGTGAGCGAAAGAAAACTACGTGAAAGGAGCAAGTTGGAAAACCAACTTAAGGGAGAGAAAGCAAGCTAGCAAGCAAAAGCACAACCAAAAGCAGCAGCAACTGTGCAAAAGCAAAAATTGCAAGCGAAAGCAAACGTAAAACTGAAAGCAAACGAATGAGCCAAAGTAAACTTGAGGGTGACCGTGCATTTTAAGATACAGCTAATATATTTTCAGCTTTATGTTTCTTACACATAAACCCACACCTGAAATGTTTTTTTTGTTTTGTTTGTTTGTTTGTTTTTTTAAACCCGACTGCGTACCGTAGCGATGCAGTAGGGCAGGTTGTTCTTGCAGCCAGGGCAGAGCAGCTCACACTCAGGCAGGCTGAAGCCACAGTATGGACACGGGGAGCTCTCCTCCTCCACCTCAGACGTGTCCGGACGACTTAATACACACACACACACACACACACACACACACACACACACACACACACACACACACACACACACACAGAGAACAAGCAAAGACTGAAGTTATGTCAGATCTGTCAGTAGAACTTCATCCTTCTCTTATTTTAGCACTATCACCTGAGGTGCAGATACATTTCTAAAATATCTGCTGAACTTTTCACAACCCACTGTGACACACACCACCAGTTGGAGACAGCGCGGATTATAAAGTCGCAGAGGTACGATTCTTTGCTGGTGTTGCCTAACATAAGGGATTTTAACGGGAGTTAAATTTGTGCCAAAAATATTACATCTGGAAACAAGCGATGTGTTGTAACTAACATCAAAAAACACTGAAGGTGAAATCTGTGAGCAAAAATAAATTGTATGGCATCAATCCAATTAATAGAGAAGGCACTTTGTAGTATACAAGTAAAATATTAGCAATTCCAGAAGCCAAAATGGGTTCCAGGAAAAACAAACAAAACAAACAAACAAACAAAAATTGTAACCAAAAATCACAGAAAAAAAGTAGTAAAGATGGTGGATTATATGGACAGGGGAAAGAAATGTAGCGAGCAAAACGAGAGAGAGAGAGAGAGAGAGAGAGAGAGAGAGAGAGAAGTCTAGAAATTGAAAGCAGACTAACCTGCGAAAGCAGAATAGCAAGCAAAAGCAAACGAGCGAAAGCAAACAAGTGAACAAAAGCAATCTGGCAAGCAAAGGTAAAGTAACCTCTGAAAGCAGAATACCAAGCAAATGCAAGCTAGCAAGCGAAAGCAAACTAACCTGCGAAAGCAGAAGAGCAAGCGAAAGCAAACTAACCTGCGAAATGAAGCTAGCAAGCGAAAGCAAACAAAAGAAAACAGGCGAAAGCAAACAAGTGAACAAAAGCAATCTAGCAAGCGAAAGTAAACTAACCTGCGAAAGTGAAATAGTGAGTAAAGCAAAATTGCGATATTGTGTGTGTGTGTGTGTGTGTGTGTGTGTGTGTGTGTGTGTGTGTGTGTGTGTGTGTCTTACCGGACCATGGCCTCGATCTTCTTCTTATATTTGGTGTCGATCTGGCCGCGGTACTCGGGCCTCATCAGCATCGCTGCAAAGCTAAAAGCTGAATTTTTTAATCCAGCGCGATGGCACTCAATGACAGCTGACGTCAGGATGGGAACGACGTCTGAAATGCACACACACACACACACACACACACACACACACACTTCCAGCGACTTGTCGAATCTTGACACACTGAAGCTGTTCTGGCAGCAGCTTTACTTTAATATGTCACCCATCTGCATGCGCGTGTGCGTGTGTGTGTGTGAGACTCACGTGTGCGGAATTTGCTGATGTTGTTAGAGACTCGGATCAGCATGCGGGCTCCCTTCAGATGGTCTCCTCTCTTCACGTGTATCTGACACATATTTATTCTTTACATTAATCACTGGCTAATCAATAACACACACTGACACACATTTCTGCTCATTACATTAACCACCAGCACACAAGTGCTGAAGATATCTCATCAGATATGTGTGTGTGTGTGTGTGTGTGTGTGTGTGTGTGTGTGTGTGTGTGTGTGTTACCTTCACCAGTATGTAGCTGTGTAGTATCATCAGATTAGTGACCATCTCAGCTGGGATCTTAATATTATTATTCTGAAGTTCCATGTACATACTGAACAGGACGTCATGGGCGTTCCTGTAGTTACCTACCACACACACACACACACACACACACACACACACACACACACATTAGGAGGTGGGGCCAATAAACGCAATGACTAGTCATCTTGTACGGATTGACACCGATTTGTGAAATCCCCATAAAATTCCAGTGTTCGTCTACATGTTGAAATTTGTAATTCGTTCGCTACATTCGTTTCGTAGCACCAGACACCAAACATGGCGTATGATGTACACACACCTGCTGTCTGCTCCTCTCTGGCGATGATGATGGCCGTCCTCACGCTCTCCCTGTAGAGTTTGACCGCCATGTACAGCCGGAATAGATACTTAGCATCCTGGGAAGGAAAGGCAGGAGATACATACGAACATCAGCCAATCACCTGCTCTCCAGCCCAATCATACAGTACACAAACACTAAACCACTCCTACTACAGCCAAGCAACAGACACTGACATTGGTGTTGTTTTGTCTCAAATGCTAGTTACGAAGTCGGCTCTAAATTATTTTACGATCGTGTGCAATCACAATCGTAATTATTCTTGATTAAGTTAATTGCCTTAATTAAGTTTGTCGAACTAATGAATCAAAGACTAGGGTTTGGGATACAACTAATATTTAACATTTAACACAGAGTTGGTGAAACACACACACACACACACACACACACACACGTTGGCTTGTGCTGTTTCAGCACAGCAGTGTTCTACTCACAGAGAGAGACTACATGCAGAAAGCGACAGAAACAAAACAAAAAAAAAATATATGAATGAATGAGAGTTATTACAAAATTAGCAAGAACACAACAAGCACCGAACAGATGAACAGTTCTGCCAAATCTGCTAGCGTACCGTAGCTAACGAGAAAGTGGCTAGCAAGACGGGAGTGTGTCTGTTCTCAGTGTCCTAGGTTCTTTCAGCACTATGTTCGATCTTAATTTCACAGCTGAGGTCATGGAGCCATCAGAATGCCTTAAAACATTCTTACGTTGCCACTAAGGTCTGAATATAATATGTTCCCAGGTCCCTATGATCCCAGGGTTCTGTTTGTGTGTTCTGTGTTAAATAAGTGAGCATATGGACGTGTATAAACAGACTCATTGGAACATAGGGGCCTGGAATTATAGGAATCTGGGAACATAGGGACTTAGGGACCCTGGGAATTTAGAGACTTGGGAATATACGGACCGGGGAACATAGGGAGCTGGGTAAACAGAACCCTGGGGACACATGGAGTTGGAAATATAGAAACCTGGGAAAACAAAGACCTGGAAGAATAGGGAGATGGGATAATAGGGACCTGGAAAAATATGGACCTGGAAACAGAACTCTGGGAACACTGGGACACGTTAACAAGTGAATCTGGGAACATAGAAATCTGGGGTCCTGAGTAGACATTACCCTGGGAACATAGGAAGCTGGGAATATAGGGAGCTGGGAATATATGGACCTAGATAAATAGAACCCTGGGAACATAAGGACTTGGGAACATTGGGACCTGGAAAAATATT
>CM074972.1:11041416-11051264 GCA_037577455.1 Pangasius macronema
CAAAAAAACTCGGACAGAAACGTGATCAACAGGCAAGTTATCTCTTTGTGCTCATCTTTAAATTACTTGTTTTGATTATTAGTTTACAATAAAATTATTATAGCTTGTCGCATGTCAGTCCGTCTAGGCATACTCGTCTAAGTATCAATCTAATTATTGTAAATACTTTTATAAAACCATATAAAATTGTCTATAAAATATAAATTGTAACACACAGACTTAACAAGCTGAACAGTGTGGTAGTGTCACAACATTCAGGCCAACAGTGCCCTCTGGTGGACACACCAAGGGTCAAACATTTGTTTCGGTATTCGTTACCTATATTTTTACTTCATAATATTTTGCTTTGATATGTAATGTCATAATAACGTTTTAGTGTATGTAACATATGTTTCTGATATATCCAACCTTTTTACTAAATCAAAATTAATGTCTTTCCTGTGTTAGGGAGAAGATGATATACAGTCTGAGTGTATAGATGACCTAATAAACAACTCAAAACCAAACAGAAGAAATAGCAGTTGAAAGTCTATAGAGTTTATGTAGATTATCTACTAAACATCAACAACCATAAACTATTGACATAATTGGCAATTCAATTCAATTTTATTTGTATAGAGCTTTTATCAATGGTTATTGTCACAAAGCATCTTTACAGAAATATATAAATTCTAAACGTATAAATATATAAATGTATCCCTAATGAGCGAGCCAGAGGCGACGATGGCAAGGAAAAACTCCCTGAGAAGCCATGAGGAAGAAACCTTGAGAGGAACCAGGCTCAAAAGGGAACCCATCCTCATCTGGGAGCAAAGGATTATAAATATTTCCCTTCTATAACTGTGTACTATGGTCACTATAGTCTATATAGTCTATAGATAGTCCATAGATAGTCTATAGTCCTTAGGTATACTACAGATAGTCTTTAGATAGTATATAGGTAGTCTTAAAGTACTCTATATACATAATATAGATAGTCCATCATCTACAGGTAGTCTATAGGCATTCTACACCTAATCCATAGTCTATAGATAGTCTATAGTCCTATAGTCCCTACACTACAGACAGCCTTTACATAGTTTATCTATACTCTATATATAGGCTATAGATAGTCTTTAGATAGTATATAGGTAGTCTTTTGGTACTCTATATACATACTATAGATAGTCCATCATCTACAGATAGTCTATAGATAAACCAGAGATACAGTCTATAGTCCATAAGTACACTACAGATAGTCTTTACATCGTTTATACATATTGTATAGATACTCTATAGATAGTATATAGGTAGTCTTTTGGTACTCTATACACATACTATATAATAGTCCATTAGTCTATAGATAGTCTATAGGCAGTCTATAGATAGCATATATATTGTGTATAGGTAGTCTATAGATATAGTCTATAGCTAGTCTGTAAGTAGTCTTTTGACTGACAGGTTTAGATACATACCCTTTAGGTACTCTACAGGCAGTCTATAGACAGTCCATAGCTTAAAGGTCATCTATAGATGTATACATATTCTATAGATATTGATGGAGTGTCTATTCAAATAAAGTGCTACCAACAATACAATGAGGTTCATAACTGAACTGCAGGCGTGTGTATGTGTGTGTGTGTGTGTGTGTATATATGTGTTGCTCACCCCCTCCACCTGATTGGCGATGGTGACCTCCAGCAGGGATGTGAGGTAAGCGATGCGAGTGCCACAGCTGTGTCCGAGGATGGGCAGCTTGGTCAGATAGACGTGCAGTCTGCCCTGCTGAGACGACACAGCCAACAGCTGGCCGTCGTCCGTCCAACAGATCTGATCCAACCCTGAGAGACAGAGACGTATTTACTAAACAACAACAGAAAGGATTTGATGCTCCAGTGTTTTACATCTAGCAGATTTTGCAGATTCAGATGAAGCTGTGAAGCACAGAGCAAAAATAATCCGTGTGCACATTCGAGAGCGTCAAAGCAGCCACCTTTAGTCTCCTCGTCCAGCGTGACGATGGCATCCATTTCCTTCAGATCAGTCAGGTCATGGATCTTTACACTGCACAGAGAACACATATATGTTACTACACACACACACACACACACACACACACACACACACTCACACACACACACTGCAGCATACAGAACACACACAGCTGAACCAGAGCTCACCAGTTATCGCCACATGATGCAGCTTTGTTGAGAGCCTGAGAGATGGCGATGCTGCTCAGACTGTCTTTGTGATTATGAGCCTGGAAAAGTTCTTGTCCAATCTCGCGGATGTGTGTGGAGATCACCACGAAATAACCATGCGAGAATCCGATCATTATATAACCATCACCATACCTGCATGAGAGAGAGAGAGAGAGAGATAGAGAGAGAGATTGTAATCAATATCCCACTTATGGGTTTTACAGATTTCCAATTTTCCAATATTTCTGCTTCAGCCACGCCTACTCACATCTAGACACACCCACATGGCCGCACTCAAACACGGTTACACCAGTGTGCCATTATTGTTTAGATTAAAAGTATTTAATAGTATAAACATGCCATTAATTTTGATAGGACAATCACTTGGTAAGTACACTGTGTGTGTGTGTGTGTGTGTGTGTGTGTGTGTGTGTGTGTGTGTTTACCAGCGGTAGGAGACGATGTTGCCGTAGCGCTCCTGGAAAGCCAGCTCGATGGGATTATCCGGGTCGTTCAGGTTAAACAGGAATAAAGTCGCCTTCCCCACCGCCACGCTCACCTAAAGGTCAGAGGTCAAGCAGTTATATGATGTCATGGTAACAGTAAACTAGTCATATGATGACTTTGAAAACTATAAATGATTCAATCTGAATGAATCTGGAATCACAAAGATAAGTAACTGGAAGAGAGAGAGAGAGAGAGGGAGAGAGAGAGAGAGAGAGCGAGAGAAAGAGGGAGAGAGAGGGAGAGAGAGAGAGAGAGAGAGAGAGAGAGAGAGAGAGAGAGAGAGAGTTCATGGTCATGCTCGCTCCACCATTTAACGATGATCTGTGTGCTGTGATGCTTTTGGGAAACTCGGCCCTGAATTAATCTGAACGAATCATTTAACCGAACAGACTCAAATGACTCAAGTCACTAATGTTAGTTACAGTTATATCTCTAGAGTGTGTGTGTGTGCGTGTTTGTGTGTGTGTGGGTGTGTGCGCGTGTGTGTTTTCACCCACCGTGCTCTCTCCTGGTGATGATCTCTCATCCGTCTTCATCACGGAGAATTGAATATCAGCTGGATCCGCGCGAACGGAGGTCTGAGGGACACAGACAGAGTAGAGGAGGACATCAGAACACACACACACACACACACACACACACACACACACACACACACACACACACCTGTCGGATGGTGTCTCCTTCGTGGTTGCTGATTGTGATATTGTGATCCTCGCTGCCCAGCGCTAACAGGTTCTGAGAACTCCAGCAGCCACATGTGATCCTTTTAGTGTGTTTACCTACACACACACACACACACACACACACACACACAAACAAATTCACATTTTCAAAGCAATCCAAATGAATCTAAAGGAATCTGAGCAAATCTGAATGAATCATTTAAGGACTCAAATGACTTGACTCACTGAAATGATTTTCTCATCTTGTGTGTGTGTGTGTGTGTGTGTGTGTGTGTGTGTGTGTTATTTTTTTTTACCCAGCACTGGAATCTTGCGTGAGGTTTGCTGGTTGTAAATGAGCAGATTTCCTTTAGATGTCCCGACTGCCAACAACGGCCCCGTTTTGGACCACAGCAGAAAAGACAGCTGATCTCTAAACACGATCAAGTGCGACAATACTCAGTGATGAAGGCGATAAAGGCGTGGCCTCTGTACCCGTCAATCACAGTGAAGGGGGTGTGGTCACATAATGCACTCCATATTTGTATAGCAAATATAATGAACTACTTATTGATTTATTTATTAAAAACATCAGTTTTCATCACACACACACACACACACACACACACTCACACAGATCTCATGCCGCTGTCTAGCTGTGACGTCTTATTGACGTTGGCGTCCCACAGATGAATGGAAGTGGATTTTTCCGCAATGACGGCCAAAGCGTCTCCATCTTTATCCCAGTCCAAAGAGATGCACCTCCTACACACACACACACACACACACACACACACACACACACACACACACACATAAATTATCAAAGGTGATATCCAGGAAGATTTATTCATAGAAAAGTGGTTTATGCAGATGTTACAGATGTGCCTGCTTACCCTGGGAGATTCATCTCGTTCATCTTCTGGCCATGGCGGTCGAAGATCTTGACGGAGTTGTCGGGTCTAAACATTGGACAGACCAAAACACACATTTCCTCTGTTTATTAAACAGAAAGAAATGAATAAATGTGTGTGTGTGTGTGAATGAATCTAAATAAATGATTCCCACCCAGCAACAGCCAGATAGTTCCCTAAAGATTTCTGCCATTTGTACTGCAAACATGATCCACTCCAGGCTTTTTCAGAGAGAGTGAAGACACGCTGAAAGAGAAGAATTAATAATAATAATAATAATAATAATAATAATAATAACAGCAGTAGTAGTAGTCTCTAAAAGCCCTTAGTCTGTCTGTAGGAGGCAGTTACACGGTTGCACACTAATACTAGCCTACTCCACAGCTCGCTAGTATTCTCTAATAGCAGCTAAGCCATTAAGCTAGCTATGCATACTAATTAGTACACTAGCTAGGATGCTCGTTAGCTTTATTAGCTAGCTAGCTGCTCCGTTAGCTGCAGCTCCGAAAGCAGCGGCGTCGTGTGAGGTGGAAAAAAAAACCCTAAACCACTTTCGACAGCATGAATGAATACATTTCCGCTCGTCTGTTCGTTTTAAACAAACAACATAACCCGCCGTACACACCTTCATTCTTTACAAATAAGCACCATAACAGATAAGTTTCTCCTTCCCAGAATGCTTCGCTGCAACGCGTCTACGTCTCCCTTAGCGACCTCCTAGCAACAACCAAGAAGTTGTCTTTTAAACCTACCTGTATTCCGGTAAACCCCGCCCCTTAAGCTATGATTGGCTAGTCATGAGCGCTCGTTCGCATCACAGCAGCGATTGAGCGACTTCTCAATTATCCAATCGGCGGAAAGGCTGTGCGTGTGTTAGCCAATCACAGTGTAGTAGGCGGGATTGTGTGGGAATGCAAGTAGAAAATCGGGTGTTTTTTTTTTGTGTGTGGAAAAGAATGAATTGTAAACGCTGGGGCTTTAACTCTGTGTAAAAGGAGTAATTTAGACCAAAATTAAAGTACATAAAAACATTCCCTCATATCCCAAATGTAGTTTATCAGCCCAGCAATGTTTACAGTCGGAAATTTGGCACTTATACTGTAGTCCATTGGTTGCCATAGACATGTTTTATCAGACCTTCTTGACCCTGAGAATCAGTGTAAGACCACCAAAGCATCAAATATGACCTATTGCTCAGGTGTGGACCAAATTATATATAAACCTTTACACATGATTATTCAGAAAGAGAAAGACAGCATTTAATATGTTACACCACAGACGCTGCTGGATTCTTAAATCTGACTGGACTTGTGTTTCTATAACAGCAACCCTGACGGTAATCTTTTCCGAGATGTTTATTAAACATTGGAAGGAGTCTCCAGTGTCAGTCCTCTGCAGTCACCATTAACGAGAGAAGAGTTTACACTTTGCTTTGCATTCAGATTTACATTACATTTTATTAAATTCGAGAGAAAGTCCGTTTATAGCTGCTATGACACGCTGAAAGTGATCCAGACAGAAAACTGAGACAGTTCCTTTATCGGTTTATTTCTTTATATACACAGAAAAAAGGATATTATTTAAAAAAAAAAAGTGACAGAAGAGAGACAGATACACAGACAGTAAGATGAAGGGATTATGGGAACACGATCGTATGATAGAGATGCATGTTCATAAGGGGCGTCTCTTGCTTCGGCTTTTCCTCACAACAGGAGACTCGACGTTCCACTGCCTCGGTGCTGGAGCTCTTTAAAGGGAAAAAAAAAAATCAGACTGTTAATATTTTTATTTCGAGTAGGAGATGCATCAACAGTATGTAAATACTGTATAAAGCACTGACAGGGTCGAGTACAAGTTGATTTTGCATCACGTTAGGAGAGGAGTGGAACGGCTGTAGTGAAGCGATGACATAATTTCATCATGATGTCATCACAAAGAGTCAAGTCCAGCATTGAGGCTGATGGATGTTCGGTTAATCGGCTCGTTTCGGGTTAAGTGTACGTTCTGTGTTCTTGAAATTCTAACAGCAGTCTTTTGAAATGCTTGTTATTAACAATCTCTTTAAAAAAAAAAAAATGCAACCCATCAGAGCCTGACCCTTTGTCAGAACGCCATTTGTCATGACGCCATTTTGAATCAAAATATACCTTGAAATATATACCTGAGTAATATAATCACCCGAGGGTGTGTGTGTGCGTTATTGTTTATAGAGTCTGTTTTGCAGAAAAGACCCTGGAAGAGACTTACTCGTGCTCGGGTGACATCAGGTGCAGAACATTCTCACTCTTGCCTGCAGTCGGAAACAATCACAATCAGAAATGTGTTATGAAAAGAAGAGTCAGAGTTGTAGCAAACACTGTACGACCGCGATGTAGTTCACATGCAAACATGATGCAACACAGCTGTACAAGTGAAACAGATGCAGAAGAAAGAATACCGCCAGCTCCGTCGTAGCAGATGGCACTAAACTGCTCGCCAAACGTCACTTCGTTGATGCTCTCTACACAACGACACACACAAAGACAAGGCGGTCAGAATCCCACACGTCTCGATTAGCTGCAAGAAGTGCAGTTTCCTCATAAATGATAAACGCTGAGCCGCATACATTGAAATGGCTAAATGTGAATGATGTGAGTTAGAGAATATAATTTCTGGGTGTTACGCCATTTTCCTCCCCCCGTCACTGCTCTCTGTAATCTTGCAATGAGGATCACACGTGCAGGTGTGGATGATGTCCTACCCTGTGGCGTGCTGATTGCTCTCCCGTCAAAAACTCCTTTTGCAGGTTCTGTAGGAGAAATCAGACATTTTGTATGCTAGGAAACGTGCAACAGTTTTGTTGACCGTGGTATAAAAGGAATAAAACAATTAACGTGACAGTAACTCGTTCATTTGTTTTCCTAACAGCATATGGCATCGCGTTTTATTCTTTACACGATGTCCTGTAGGAAGCTTTCCTCTGGTTCCATAAGCTGATCTCTGAGACTGAAGAAGCATTTACCTGAAGACATCACGCTGTGGGAAGGTCTCTGTCCCACAGGGGTCAGCATTCCAGCAAAGGTGCGCCGTCTGAGAGGAAAACCCACATTCTCATCACACGCTGTGTCACAGGTTTTTACTAACTAGCCACAAAAATGGCATTATAACCCTGTATGAAGAGTACAAGTATATATTTGTGCTAGCTTGGTGTAGACTCGCAACTTTCAAGCGATATAAATGCTATTTTTATGACGTTCGAGTGACATGTATTAACTCTGGTCTCTGCTTAATGGACCTGCTGAGTAGGATGAGTGTGTATGTGTGTGTGTGTGTGTGTGTGTGTGTGTGTGTGTGTGTGAGAGAGGGTTACCTGAGTGCGTCTGCAGATTTTGGAGTGTTTGAGGGTCTCTGGGCAGACTGAGGTGTGGCTCTGACTCCTGGAGCTGGAGATGCAGCGGCGTTACCCTAAACACACACACACACACACACACACACACACACACACACACACACACACGACACAACGACAACATGAGACGATGCCTCTGTGTGTGTGACACTCCTTAAATGTGTACAAGAAAAAAAAACCCAAGTAGGACTCGACTTGACTAAAATCAGCCCTGGGAATGTGTGAGAAATGTGTGTGTGTGTGTGTGTGTGTGTGTGTGTGTGTGTGTGTGTGTGTGTGAGAGAGAGACTCACTTTAGTTCGGGGTGACAGTGTGAAACTGCTAAGCTGCTGCTCCAACTCCTGCTGCTCCTGCTCTTTTTGTTTCTCAAACATCTTCAGGTTGTACTCCACTTCTGCAGCCAGCTGCTCGTCTGCTGCAAAGAGCTCCTTCACCTCAGAGCGATAGTCCTGCATGGTCACCTAACACACACACACACACACATACACACACACAGACACTAAATCCCTGTCTCATTAACCCCAACTAATCTCCCATTGCGTACACCCTGTTGACCCATGACCCTGTGACCTTTTACCTGCAGGTAGGCCATGAGGTGTTTGAGCACGGGCGAGCGCTTCTCCTCCAGCATGTTCTTCAGGGCGATGGCCATGGGGATCACGTTCTCCAGTTTCAAGAAAAAGACGTGGACGAGTTCTTCTTGTGTGAGCATAAATTGGTGTCTGGACTCTAGTCTGAAGACCGACCTCTGACAGCAGTTAAATATGGGTGCTGGTGCAGGACAAGCTGATCCTGGAGCAGTTACCGAGTCACAGAGTGGTGAGTGACTGCTGTTACTGCAGTGAGTGTGTTTCAGTAGGTGGCAGGGTTCTTTCTTTCTAACTGAGCCCTCAGTGTGTGTGCGACTGAGAGAGAATCGTAACCTGAGAGACGAGCTTTTTCTGCAGCACAGCTTTAGCGACAGCCATCTCGTCCTCGGGAGCATCGTCGTTGGGTGAAGGGCCGCTCATGGCCGTCAGCTTGATCTCCTTCAGTGAGAGAACGTCAAACACGTCGGCCAGCAGCTCAGCGCCCTCCGAATCTAAAGGCAGCTCCGAGTCCACAAAGCACGCTGTGGGTGACACAAACAAATATGTGAGAGGAAAAGACACACAGATACAATACACAAGCTTCATCTCTCTCTCCCTCTCTCTCTCTCTCTCTCTCACACACACACACACACACACACACACACAGCTTACCCAGAACGTCCTGGCTGATTCTGGTCGTGATATTAAAGCGCTGCTCATCTGTGAAGTGTTTCAGGAGGAATCTGTAGATCCTGAAACGTTTGCCCTGGTTCATCTGCCCTTTGAGAGAAAACCTGCTCTTCTCACTGCCAACACACACACACACACACACACACACACACACACACACACACACACACGAGATGAAAGTCATTTCAGTCCGTTCAGTTAAATGAATCACCTAGATTCATTCAAATTAATTCAGATTAATTCTGATTCATTTAGATTCCTTCAGATTTGTTTTGATTCATTCTGGATGTGTTCAGATTCGTTCAGATTTGTTTTGATTCATTTGGATTCATTCTGGATGTGTTCAGATTCATTCAGATTCATTTAAGTTCATTCTGGATGTGTTCAGATTCATTCAGATTCATTTAAGTTCATTCTGGATGTGTTCAGATTCATTCAGATTTGTTTTGATTCATTTAGATTCATTTGGATTCATTCTGGATGTGTTCAGATTCATTCAGATTTGTTTTGATTCATTTGGATTCATTCTGGATGTGTTCAGATTTGTTTTGATTCATTTGGATTTATTTAGATTCATTCAGATTCATTTAAGTTCATTGTGGATGTGTTCAGATTCATTCAGATTTGTTTTGATTCATTCTGGATGTGTTCAGATTCATTCAGATTTGTTTTGATTCATTCAGATTCATTTGGATTCATTCTGGACGTGTTCAGATTTGTTTTGATTCATTTGGATTCATTCTGGATGTGTTCAGATTTGTTTTGATTTGTTTTGATTCATTTGGATTCATTCTGGATGTTTTAATTTTAATCTCTGACTTGACCAAACGATTGACTGACTCAATGTTTTATTAAAAGGCAGTGCGCACGCTCACCTCTCTGTCTGCGGGAACCTGTTGTATTTCTTGTGCTTCTCGTAGGCGTTGAAGTGGAAG
>CM074972.1:11063368-11077951 GCA_037577455.1 Pangasius macronema
TCTTTCCTTTGATGTTGGTCTTTTAGTTGAGCTCTAAAGTCTGGTTTGTCATTAACACAGTGCGGAGAACCCTCCAGAAGAGCTCGACGACGTCAGCGAGGGGCCTCCGTCGAAGAGAATGAAGAGTGATGGAGACGAGGAAGACCTGGGCTTTTTGATAGTGAAGGGAAAGGATGGGAAAAAGCAGCTCTTTGTGGATCTCGGTAGGGTTGACGAGGTTCTGCACATGTCACAGCAAACAATAGCCGGGATCTGCGGTTTATCCGTAGCATCTACAGTAACGCAGGTTATAAAGAGTGTTCTTGATCTAAATGCCGTGTATCACGCAGGTGTGTACACCAAAAACCGAAACTTCCGCCTGTACAAGTCTTCCAAGCTGGGGAAGAACGCCGCCTTCTCCGTAGCTGAGGATAACGAGTTTGTCCCGAATTCCAGCAGGCACACTACGGACGAGGAACGCATATTCCTAGCCTCTTTGGTCACCAATGTGAGGTAATCGTGCAAAGCTGACAATATTGGTATAGTAGTAATATATACATTCTATATACTGTAGTCTAAAATGTACAGACATCTTATTTATTATAGTGCGTATTGTCTAAGGGGTGCTCGTAGGGCTGTAACAACTAAAATCAATGCATTTGATGATAAAAATTTATATTTAGTGACAGATTAACATATGTGGCATGTTTAGGTGCTATTAAACACGTTGTTTAACGTGTGCGCATTTCTCCCCAGCTTCACGTCTCAGAGGATTCTGACGTACGACGCTCCGGAGAGGACTTCGAACGAATCTCGGTGTTCAGCTCAACACAGCGGCCCACGCAGCTCAGGTAGTAACATCCCTCACACGTACTGCTCGTTCATTACTCACTGCAACTCATTACGCCTGAGGACGAGTCCGCTACGTCCTTACGATAGACCTGGTGACGTATTAGAACGAAGGTTCGCACCGGGAACTACTCGTCAGCGCCTTCTGACCAGTCGAGAATTCAGTAGCACTGTGGCGTAAGAATATTTAGTATGAGGCTTGAGAAATATTGGGCGGTTATTTTATCTACGATTTCTCCTCAGAGCTCGCCGGTGAACATCAGGCCTCGCCGTACAAGGAACTGGACGACTTTGTGCTGAAGCTGGTGCACAGGGATGGCATTCAAGGAAGTAAATATGAGCAGAAAGAATTCTGCGTTATAAGAATAACAAGGTTTGAGTCAGTACCAGGCTGTGTAAGCTGAGCTCCGGTTTATGTGAAATTACAGACATTAGGCGCTGGACGTACTTCGTATCGGAGCAGCTGCTGGTCTACGACGTTGGGAAGTACCGCTGGTGTTCTAACGTGGGTCGCTTCCACAAGAGCAACAACATCATGTGAGTAATCATGCGATTTAATGAGTGATTTAATCCTGTCGAACATCTGGAACCGGTTTAATCTTACTCAGCATTCGAGATATATGGGATAATAGCGACGAGGGGAAAAAAACAGTTCTCCTGGTGTGTTGTTAAATCTTTGCAGGATCATCGTGGATCTAAAAGAGGAGGTGTGGTACCAGAGGTGCCATGATCCTGAGTGCAGGAGACAGAACTACAGGTCCTCTAGTGAGTTCACCACTCACAGCTCTATCACATCACCGTTTTCTCCAGGATCTTCTTATTTTAAACACCAGTATTTAATTTGATCTATTTCAAACACACAGGCTACCCACTACCACAGGAGGTGTGTATGAGCTACATGCTGAAGGAGGTCCGTCACTCTATTCTAACCACATCCTGTTGACTGATTTATAAATAAACGGGGCACGTTTGATTTATTTGAATTGTCCGCGTGTCCGTTTCCAGGACGAGGACGATCAGCAGTTCCTCATGGACGAGCTGGGAAACATCGAGCTGAGTCCGAGCTGCGTTCCCGCACGCGCTTCAGACGAAGGCGAGGAAACGGACCGACCCGCTTCACACCCCCAGACGGAGGACGCGCGGGAGTGTTGGGACGACGACGCTTCGTACCTGGAGGCACTGGACGAGGTGGAGAGGAGCTTGGAGGAAAAAGAGGAGATTCCCGATGAGCTCATGATCCAGGCGGTGAGCGAGTGCGAGGCTACGCTCGCCTGACTGTGCGTCTGGAACGCGGAATGGAGAAAATGGATAAACGTTTATAGAAATGTTAATAAATGTAATTGGTGTAATTGATGTGTGTATATACGAAAAGAGTGCAGAGTTACAGCACAGCCCATTGTACAACACATTTTGTTACTGTATAATACATGTTCTGTGTGTTTTAATAAAATTAAACGTAATTTGTCTTTTTTTTTCCCCCCCATACATAATACACATAATCCATTAATATCACTATATTATTCATACACTTATAATTGAAATATTCTGATACATGAGCTCTTTTTTTTCCTTTCATCAGACACCCTTTCCCTCTTTTTCATGGTGGAAAGAATGGAGTGTGAATTATAAACTAGAAAAGATACATAGAGAGCCTAAAATGTTTAATTTCTGCTCTATAACCTATTAAAATACTTTCACCTTTTCATGGTTTATATTTTACCCTATATATCAGCAAATACTGGAAAAGTCAACCGCCTACATTTTTCCAGATTAATGTAAATACTTATATAGAGATGTGCATTTCTTTTTTTTTTCCCTATTTCTCTTTTTTGCTTTTTTTTTTTATTTGTTTAGCTTGCTTTAACATCATTCTTAACTTGTGCATATTTTGGCCATTATCTTTTAAATGACTTTGTTAAGGACATTGTGTCACACTGCATTATTTTAAGAAAAAAACACTACACTGCATGTTTAATAAAAACTCTTTAATGCTAATTTTAATCAGATTTGGGCTGATTATATGCTCTGATTATTGGGATGTTTTTGTGATACATTGTGTGAAATGCTGACTTTCCTCATCTAGATCCACAGCCAAGCTCTAAAATAGGGAATATTTTAAAGTATAATTAAAAAAAAAAATACTTTACAATTCGTATATCGAGTAGAAAGTGTTCATTATTAAATATTAAACAGAACATTGAGGTTAAATAAAGTAAAACTCAGCAGTTTACACCCAAAAATCAGCTGGACATACCACCTTCCTGCTTAAGTGGGTGGCTGAATTCCAAATCACTTCATATTAAACACATAGGGCACTACACGTCCATTAGTGTGCTCCCTATGTAGTGCACTAATATAGTGTTTAAGCACGTAATTTGACATACAGCCGGCGGTCGATTGGGGGCGTGTCTGTACCTTAGCAACTCCAAACAGATATGACAGCGCTGAGGCTGGCGTTGAACGGGAGATTATAACTTTGTATACTTATTTCTTATTTCTGTCTTTTAAATTGCTGTTTCACTTGTAAAATATGTAATAGCTGGAACGACTTGTTAAAATATATCGTGTGTTTGCGTTTTTAAGCGAGGTAAAGTCAATTTAAGGTTAATTTAACGTAGGTAGCTGGCACGCGCGCTATTTAACGTTAGTTGCCTGGATAGCTAACTAATTAGCTCAGCTAACTAATTAGCTTAGCGTCAGCTCGTTTATTTCAATTTTTGGTTATTCTCGGAAGATTATAATGTCACTTTTATTATTAGTTCGTGTTTAAACATTCAAAATACACAAGCTAATATGAATTAAATTAGATAACTAACTAAATATGTCGCTACCGACGGTTAGACCTAAGAGTCGAACTCAAAAGGAATCGATTCTCTGATTCCAGGTATGGGGGATATAGAGTCGACTCCAAAGCTTTGAATCAAGCTTCGGAGTCGACTCCCTTTTCACAGTGAATATAGAGTCGACTCCAAAGCTTGATTCAAAGCCTTGTCAATCATAAAAATGTATTGTTCTATATACTTAATATTGCATTTTAAATTTAAATTTTCCAGATTTTTAATCAAGGTTTGTTCTGAATCGATTCTTGGAATAGACTCACTCATTTATTTCAATCGATTCTGAGTCGACTTCAGAATATTAGCAAGGGTTCAAATCATTATCATGTCCCCTACTTCCATCTGGTTTCATTTGTAGGGATTAAAGAAGAACTGGAGTGAGACAGAGAAGACCGTGGAGACAGAATGTCCTTGCCCAATCCAGGTGGACCGACCCGAGAGGGCGGTGCACGCAGGGAGTCAGGAGTGCGCCCCCCCATGTTGCCACACTCCCTCACGCCAGTGGACCCAGAGCTGCTGAGATCGCGTCTGGTATCAACAGGGCCCGGTGTCCTTCAGCGCTATCCTGATGCCCTGGTGTTCACACCTCACATGTTTAAACAGCAGAGACGGCATAGTGAACCCAAACCCATGCGCCAGGAGCTACTGGTGAGACACAAAAAGAATTTGATCGATCGTTTGATTGATTGATTAGTTCATTCATTTGTGAACAGGGCACTCGTTGCTGCTCTGGAAACTGGAGGTGTGTGCGTGCGTGTGTGTGTGTGTAATCGCTCCATGCTGATTGTGCTTTATTCCAGCCGGCTCTGAAGCAGCACCAGAACCGAAACCAGCCGGAGAACATCGTCACGAAAAACAGTGCGAGGCTGACCAGTGATGGACGGAAGCCTCCTACAGAAAGAACAGCCCCCAGTTCCTCCTCCTTACACCTCCCTCAGATTCCTGACCATCTCAAAGAAAGACAGGTCTCTGTATTCTGCTAGCTTAGTAGTTAGCAGAGTCTCTCCGTCTCCGTCGTTGCTCTCCAGAGTGAAATTTCCTGTGTGTTGAAATGTGTTGTTTCTGCAGGTGCAGCTTACTCAGAGCTCCACCTCTTCTGCCAAAAAGCTGAGAAGCTCCTCCAAAAGCCACACCTCGTCCATTAGCCACGCCCCGTCCCCGCCCATCTCCAGTCGGCCGCACTTCAGCTCTGTAGAGGAAGTGATCAGCGCTGGAATTCGCTGTCCCTACGAGATCGCGCAGCTCATCCGGAACAACCCTCACCTCGGCTTCTTCTACATGACGTCAGCGACTTCCAAAGCGTCCTACGACCTGAAGTAAGGTTCAGCTGTTACTTTACGATAGATCTTTCAGGTTTATATATGGCCTCAGCATTTATCAGGTGTGTGTGTGTGTGTGTGTGATGGCATTTTTGTTTGATGACTGTACTGATTCTCCCAACTCAAGCAGAACCTAAGGGTTAAACTGACCGGAGATTTTGTCCTGACAGGATCGTCCCATACGCAGCCATAAACAAGTCGAATTACTACACCATCAGCGCGCGCGGCGTGATGCACTACAGTAGCGATGGGGTGAACTTCGTGTCGCTGGAGTGCTGGGAGCAGGAGTACCTTTGCCATCAGCGACTCCGGCGCATCCCGACCTTCGCCCTCTTCCGCAAGAGGAAAGCGTTCCGTATGTGGCGCTCAAACGTGCGGCAAAAAACCATCAACGCGTGCAAGTGCGCCCTGCAAGAGAGCCTGTTCATCATGAATGAGGTGTGTGTGTGTAACTGTAACGCGAATCACGTCCGTTATTTAGCAAACATATGATTGTAGACATGGTGATGTTTTCTTGTAAGGAGACGTTTATTTAACGCGCACGGAAGGAGTCTCCAGTATCAGCGATGGAGTTTGTGATTGGCTGATCAAATGCAACTAAAATGAAATAAATTGAACTGCCTTATGAATGAGTGTGAAATGTCTTATGAATGAATGAATGAATGAGTTTCCCGTGTCTGCGTTGCAGTCCCTGAGACCGGCGCTGATCAATATCAGGGAGCTGTGCTATCGCATCAGCGACATGGACCTGTGCAGAATCGAAAAGCAGCGAGCGTACACACTCGAGGAGTTCCAGTCCGCTCAGTACGCTCAACTCAACGAGGTGAGAAATAACACACACAGGTACGCTTCTGAACAGCGCCAGGATATTAACACGATGTAGTGTGATAATAAAAAATCTCCACGTAGAGCTACGATTGTATCCTCCGTGTCATGGTGTTTGTTGCGTTTGCTTTTTAAAATTCATGTTTAGACGAATAATAATGATCTTAATTTGAACAAAGTCATTGTTCTGCGTGCTGCAGGTGTCCTCACGACTGGGGGAATTTCGAGAGCTGGTAAAGGAGGTGGCGGTGACGGCGTGTTACACGGCTCTGCTGGAGGCCGGGTACATACCTGACTACGGCAAAGGTGAGAGCAGGACACACGCGTGTTAATGTTGTCGTCGTGTGGTATAGATGAGATTATGGGTGACATAAATCTGCTCTTTCGGTACATTCTGAAATGTGTAAGATCGTGTGTGTGTGTGTGTGTGTGTGTGTGTGTGTGTTAGATGGAGATGAAAGTAAGCCGTGTGCTGATTTGCAGCAATTATATGAAGAGATTCCAGACAAAATGAGCTACAGTGATCAGCTCACCAAGAAATACCACTGCAATCGCCTCACATGGTTAATGTCTCTCACACACACACACACACACACACACACACACACACACACACACGCACACACACACACACAAACCCTTTGCTTGACTTGATATTAGAATACTGATAGCTTGATATTAGAAAAGGGCTTTGAATAAATGCCTGTGCCTTATACTTTGTCAAAAATTAAGCACTTCGGGGCATGCTGTGATAGAAAAATAATCAACAGTGGGGTAGTGTGAAGTGTTTGGTTGCTATGCATGATCATATCCATGTGTGTGTTTGTGTGTGTTTGTGTGTGTGTTCAGTTTCATCCGCCTGGCGGATTATTTGATCATGAGCACCCTGCACACACTGGCCGTCAACTCCATCAGCAAGCTGCTGAACACGCTCCAGGAGCACGGTGCACACACCCCAACACACACACTCATACAGAGCTGGGCCAGCGCAGAGGACACGGACGACAAGGTGAGTGTGTTTGTGTGTGTGTGTGCGCATTCTGATGTGCTTCCAAGATTGTGCTTGCATATGTTGAACATTTGCTATGTGTGCTGCATGGGTTGCCGTGTGTGTGTGTGTGTGTGTGTGTGTGTGTGTGTGTGTGTGTGTGTGTGTGTGTGTGTGTGTGTTACAGGACAGTGTGTTGGAACAGAATGCTGAAGCTTCAGTGTTGCCTATGTTTGTCACAGAGCTGATGCTGGACACACATGCGCTGTCCTTCCAGCCGTCCATCAGGGATTTCCAGGTGTGTGTGTGTGTGTGTGTGTGTGTGTGTGTGTGTGTGTGTAAATTACGTCTAAAAAATATCCGTATACATGAGAAAAGGGCTTGGAACCTTATTGGAACTTGGAATATTATTATTAAATATCTGCTAGGAATTTTTTTTCCACTGAGTGTGGAGAATGTCAGCCTGGACAAGTTTTACATCAGGTTTAGTGAGGGGGGGAAAATATCCCGGACTCTCTGATACCCAGAATTCAGGTGTGAGAGAACAGTGTGTTGACTTTGTGTGTTTGTGTATGTGTCAGGAGATTGTAGCGGAGATCATCTCCAGCTTCCAGGAGACCGTCCTGGTTTTGGAGCCTCTAGTGCTAGCCTCCGACTTTGACGCCTTCACGAGACCCATAATTAACAACAAGGTACAACACTAGTGACACACAAACCATCATTGACAGCAAGGTACAACACTACTGACACACAAACCATCATTGACAGCAAGGTACAACACTACTGACACACAAACCATCATTTGACGACAAGGTACAACACTACTGACACACAAACCATCATTGACAGCAAGGTACAACACTACTGACACACAAACCATCATTGACGACAAGGTACAACACTACTGACACACAAACCATCATTGACAACAAGGTACAACACTACTGACACACAAACCATCATTGACGACAAGGTACAACACTACTGACACACAAACCATCATTGACGACAAGGTACAACACTACTGACACACAAACCATCATTGACGACAAGGTACAACACTACTGNATCATTGACAACAAGGTACAACACTACTGACACACAAACCATCATTGACAACAAGGTACAACACTACTGACACACAACTCAACACTACTGACACACAAACCATAATTAACAACAAGGTACAACACTACTGACACACAACTCAACACTACTGACACACTATAATGGTACATAATAGTAAGTAAACAAAGTTCTGTTGATGTTTGTGTAAGGTTTTTTTATTCTATGTACATACTGTATATCTGTGTGTGTGTGTGTGTGTGTGTGTGTGTGTTACAGATCACGCAGAAGACCTGTGGTGATGGTCCAGATTTAGAGGCCACACTGGAGAATGATCAGAACCTGCAGCACATCATCCGTAACATCAAGGTTCTCATTGCTCTGTGCATCAACAACAATCCACACGCGTACACGCGTTTTCTTTCAACGTGTCAGCCTCCCTGTATTTTACTGCTAACTGCGCCATAGTGTCAAGCGGAAATGTTTTGTGTCTTCTACTCCCAGAATTCCATTCAGTTTGCGTTCGATGCCGCCGACGCGTATGCCCACAACTTCCAGCCATTCCACGTCTTCTTTAAAGAGAACGAAAGCCTGGACCTGGAAGCTCTTAAGGAACAGGACCACGGTAGAGTGATCCATTCACACCATCAGAGCATTTTATTAGGCATTGCATTTGCAATACAGTAAAGAGAGTAAAGAGAGAGCAGTTCACATTCTAGTGTGTGTGTGTGTGTGTGTGTGTGTGTGTGACACAGATTTGGCATTTTTTGGTGAAAGTCTGAAGAGATATCACAGCCAGCATAAAGAAGCTCTGGCCATTAAGCTGAAGAGATACCTGGGAATCCTGCTGGTGGACACAACGCAACTAAAGAGCAAGCTAACACCATCTCCACTGCGCTGCCTAGAGGTCTCACACACACACACACACACACACACACACACACAAACATTTATTAGCTCTTTACGTCAATAATAGTTGTGCTAATGGGTTGAAATCTACTTGTTTAGTATTTTAAATCCATCATTTTTTTTCAGATTTTTTACAAAAAAAAAGAGCTAACAATTCTATAGGATTATAGCAGCATTAATAATATTTTATTTTAATAATAATATTTTAGCAATCATATAGTGCATATGTATACTAGAATTTTATTTATTTTTTTCCATTTTCATGTGGCGTGACACTACAGGCCATTAACAGCATGCTGCCTCTGTTGGCTAAAAGAAAAATGGACGCAGTCATCACTGAGATACAAGATGCCTGCTTCAGACTGGAGCTCATCCCCACAACTACCACCGAGTACGTCAACTCCCTCACCTTCCTGGAGGAGATCCAGGAGCGGGTACGAGCTGCAAATTGTTGTTTGTGTGATCCTTGTGTTTATTGTGACAAGCCTTGCTGGTTATTTCTCTCATCACTCTTGGTGCGAGAGATATTTTAGTAAAAAGTTTGTGTGCTGGAATTAATTTCTATCACTCTCTTTTCCTCTCTCTCTCTATATATATCTCTCTATCCATCTCTCCATGTCTCAGACCGGATCCCTGGACGAGGAGGCCGAATTGGTGTGTCAGATGTATAAGTTGATTGAAAGCTACTCCGTGCCCACTCCGCCGGAAGACCTCGCTGTTTTCGGAACGCTTCGACCATCCAGGTCGGCTATGAATAACGCCATCGACAAGGCGGTGGGAGAGAGAGACGCCAACGTGGCCAAGTTCTGCCAGCACCTGCAGCAAGACATCAGTGAACTCAATAATGAGGTGAAGAGGATCAAACAACAGGCGGAGGTAAGACAGCTGATACACACGCACGCACGCACGCACGCACATCACCTTTGGGTTTTTTTAGCCAGTTCATTCAGGTAAAAACTGATTATTTTTTGTCCCTCTTTTTTTTTTTTTTTGATTTCCAGAACAGGCTGATTCTGGATTTGGATGCAAATCGGGATCAGGTTCATACATTGCTGGGACAAATCCAGAAATCCATAGATGAGCTGCAAGAGCAAGCCTTCCGCTACAAATCCTACCAGAAGAACTTTAAGGTCAGAAGACGTTTAAGGGCACTTCAGTACTTCAGTGTTACTCAGTGCACATAATGTTCTGTGCTTGTGTTGGCTGGCCTGTGCGCAGCCTGTCTGCACATCGTTTTATTTCTGTGTGTGTGTGTGTGTGTGTGTGTGTGTGTGTGTGTGTGTGTGGGGATAGGTCGAGGTGACCAAGTACGACTCTCTGGAGGAGCTGATTGCAGAGGTGAAGCTGAAACTTTTGCTGTGGGATTCATTAGAGGAGTGGGACAAGTTGCAGAACAGCTGGATGCAGGTATACACAGATGCATATACTACAATCTCACAATCCTGGACTTGTGTTAAAGTTTTTAGAGACTGTTCATACAGATCAAATTCCTGGAATTATGTCCCAGTTTCTGGATCTAAATTCCTGGGCAGAAGTTATTAGGTGTGAGTTCCTAGGTTAAAGGTCCTTCAATTCCTAGACTTAATCTTCTAGAGCCAGTTTCTAGGCTTAAGTTCTTGGACTGATTTTCTGGGCTAAAGTTTTTGAACTAAGGCCACTGAGCTTGGTTTCTGTACACGATAGAAAGTGGAACGTGATTTCCGTAGACCGTTTGGGTTTATAAATTGCCAAACGTGTTTGTTGCATGGATCTTTTATCCCTTTCTAATGATTCTATGGAATATCTGATAATCTGATCCAACCATGTTCTCACATTAGCATGTCTGTTACAGAGTAAATTTGTAGATCTCGACCCGGAGCTCCTGAGCGCCCAGGTGAACAAGTATGGCAAGTACATGAACCAGCTGGAGAAAGGGCTTCCACCCAACAATGTCGTGTCCCACCTCAAAGCTGGCGTGGATGCCATGAGGAAAAAGGTGGAACATTCTTAATTCTTCTGTTTTGGCTAGATTGATTTGAAGGAGCGACTCACACTTTGAAATTTTTTTTTTTTTACAGGCAGACGCTTTCCTTGGTGTTTCATTGACTTTCTTTTGTATTGTCTTTGTGTGCGTGTGTGTGTGTGTGTGTGTAGCTACCAGTGATCACTGATTTACGTAACCCATGTCTGAAAGAACGGCACTGGAGCATGTTGCAGAGCATCGTGGGGTTCAGCCTGCTGGAGAGCCCACTCACTGTTGATGCCCTGCAACAACTCAATGTCTTCAGCTACGCTGTGGAGATCCTGGAGGTCAGACACACATGGGGGGGATAGATGGAAGATGGACAAATGGATAAATGAATGGATGAATGGGAGATGTTTTAGAAGCTTTGATGAGTTTAATGGATGGATGGTTTTGTTCAGTTGTATCTGCTGTGTGTTGTACGAGGAGATGTGACTTTATCACGTCTCTCAGACTTCAGGTCAGGCGTCAGGAGAAGCAGCTCTAGAGACTGTGGTGAAAAAGGTCAGCGGCTAAGAACATTGTCCTATCCGCATTTCTTCGTGTCACACATTTATGCAGATTTATAGACTGACATTTCTACTAGGTGGAGGACTCGTGGAAGAGCACGGAGTTTGTGCACGACAACGTAGCACTGATGTTTCTGCACAAGTAAGAACCTCCGTGTCTACTATAGGTCCACTCTTTATTTCTGTGACTACCGTAAATGCATGGTGTGTTTTGCTTACGTGGATGTAGGACTGTATTTCAAATAATGTGGATGTGCTTGTTGTGGACGTGCTCTGTGTGTGTGTGTGTGTGTGTGTGTGTGACACATCCACGACAATCTACTGTCGTGGTAGTTATACCGGTGTCACCGTAGAAGTGCAATACACCCAGGGTATTTCCCCAAAGTAGAAGAGTGGCAGGAACAGCTCTCCCTGTTCAGCCAGACACTGGTAATCAAACTCAGAGCACACGTCGATGATCACAGTCCCATTTTCTTTTCTGAACACCAGTCTCTAGTTCTTGCACAGTTGTATCTGTGACTAATTTAAATACTATTATAACTATTATAATCTTCTGTTCTCTCTCTCTCTCTCTCTCTCTCTCTCTCTCTGTGCAGGATGAGTGGTTGACATGTCAGAGGAACTGGCTTTATTTGGAGAGCATCTTCACTGCCCCCGATATCCAGAGGCAGCTCCCTGCTGAGGCCAAGATGTTCATGCAGGTGGACAAGTCCTGGAAAGACATCATGAGGAAGGTGAACTCCTTTCCCAACGCACTGCGTGCTGCTACACAGCCAGGTCAGACACGACACGCTGGATAATCATCTGTGATTAATCACATCTGTGATCAACCTTGAGACAAGACATAGTATATAGTACCTGCAATAAATATTAGTATATGCAGACAGCAAAGGTGTGACTCCCCTAGAACCTATCCAGTGAATGTGTTATTATAGCAAATTATTTTTAACATGGTTGTAATAACTCTAAACATACCTCATAAAGTTAAATATACAAAGATAGATAGATAGATAGATAGATAGATAGAACTCCCTGAATGAGTTATTACAACTCTGCTAAAAGACATGCCCATGCTAGCATTTGTTCTCTTAATGACATCCCATAATATATACATATATCTTCTTCTTCTTTTGCACTTCAGGGCTTCTGGAGATCTTCCAGAAGAATAATGCTCTACTGGACCAGATACAGAAATGTCTGGAGGCCTACCTGGAGTCTAAGAGAGTTATTTTCCCCAGGTGTGTAAAGCCATTATACTCACAAACACAAATACATTTTATACGATGTGCTCTGTACTTACGTACGTGTGTGTGCGTGCATCAGGTTCTACTTCCTGTCCAATGATGAGCTGTTAGAGATCCTGGCACAGACACGCAACCCTCAGGCCGTGCAGCCGCACCTCAGGAAGTGCTTCGACGCCATCTCGCGTCTGGAGTTTGCCTTGCAGAGTCGGCTACAAAGTCTCCGACTGTTTGACATGTCGTTGCTGTAGGACCGGTACTAGAGTGGGCTCCCTCTCTTCCAGAAAATCGCATTTAACGCATTTAATATTAAATCAATTTAGTATTTTTTTTTATTTTTATTATATGTAAAATATAGAGTTTTGACTCGGTTGAGGTGGGTTATTTTTATCCAGGTGCACTTGTGTGTGTGTGTGTGTGTGTGTGTGTGTAGGTGGCTCTAGGAAAAGGCCTTAAGGCTCGTGGGAATGTGGAGGACTGGTTGGGGAAGGTAGAGGAGGCCATGTTCACCTCTCTCAGACGCCTCAGCAAGGCCGCCATCGCCGACTACCAGAGCAAACCGCGGGTGGAGTGGGTGGTGGCCGGACATCCTTCACAGGTTCGTGTGTGTAATCTAGAAAGTGTCTGGTTTGAGTCCTTTCCACAGAAAAACCTATCAAAATGTCATTTATCATGATGTTGATACCGATATTGATGTTCTTGTCAGGAACAGAATCTTCTTTAACATTACATCATTTTCCATGTAGGTGGTGCTGACCATCTCCCAACTGATGTGGTGCCGAGACATGGATGGCTGTCTGGAGGGAGACCACGACCACTTCCAGGCCCTCCAGCAGTTTGAGCACACAAACTTTGAGGTGACGTCCTGGCTAATTAGTCAGTTATTCGTCTTAAAGCATACTACTCAGTAACGACAATGAAACGAATGGAAAAGGTGTGTAGTTATGAGTCTAGACCGTGACTCTGGAGCAGGATGAGAACTTTATAACAAGCAGAAACGAATATACTGTATATATATATATATACGAATATAATGTACGAATATATTATACTGTTTATATAATGTATGGTACAATATACTACATAATATATCTTTTTATTTAGAATATTACTGGGGTGTGTGTGTGTGTGTGTGTGTGTGTGTGTGTGTGTGTGTGTGTGTGTGTACAGAGGCTGAACGCGTTGGCCGCTCTGGTGCGGGGTAACTTACCCAAAATCCATCGGAACATCATCACAGCTCTCATTACCGTGGACGTCCACGCCAGAGACATCGTCACTGAGCTCGTCAAAGAAAGGGTACAGACCTCTACACAGCTTTCACAGCACAGGGAACCATGAGCATGGTCAAATCTGATTGGTCAGAAGTTGTTAATTAATGTTTTGTAACTGCAGATCTGGCAGTAATGCAAATGCAGCTCAGGTCCCAGGTTTATATCAATGTACTCATTCTAAGCAAAATCTTACACAGGGACTTGTGTAACAAAATGGGAAAGATTTTAAACTCGTTAGCTGCTTCTTGTGTATGTTGTGTGTTTACTTTGTATACAATCATGCACGTACTTGTACATAATATACATTAATATTACAGACTGTCCATGCCCATATTGCGAGCGAGAAAGCCCATACAGTGAGATCATGTATCATATGTCTTTATATACGTGTTCATGTAGGTGGACTCGAGCAGTAACTTTGAGTGGCAGAGGCAGCTGCGCTACTACTGGGATGTGGAGCTGGATAACTGCGTGGCCAGAATGGCTCTGTCTCAGTACATCTACGGATACGAGTACCTGGGAGCCTGCCCGCGTCTGGTCATCACTCCGCTCACGGTAACACGTGAAGAATTCATAATAAATGTGTTCATAGTTCATTATAGATGTGCTAGTTAGTGTTAAAGAGTAAAGCACATTAATAAGTTCAGATATTAGGTCTTAAAGGAGCATTCATGTGCAGCCTTTAGATCAGGAACTCCTTTATTGTAAAGTCTGCTTGTGCTTGTGTGTGTTGTTTCTTTAGGACCGCTGCTACCTGTGCCTGATGGGGGCGCTACAGCTGGACCTGGG
>CM074972.1:11080084-11129951 GCA_037577455.1 Pangasius macronema
CTACACCGTTCACCTGATTTGGATGTAAATCCCCTCAAATTAAAGCTGACAGTCTGCAGTTAAAGCACATCTTGTTTTTCATTTGAAATCCACTGTGGTGGTGTATAGAGCCAAAACTGTTAGAATTGTGTCGATGTCCCAATATTTATGGACCTGACTGTATAGTGTGATCGAGAGCAGTACTCATTTCTACACAAGAGCCACACACACACACACACACACACACACACACACACACACACACACACACACACACACACACACTAGTCCTGGAGCAGGCAGTCAGATGAATAATAGTCTAATCTACATTTGCTGATTTGCTTGCAAAGCAGACCTACACGTGCGTTGTGTTACTGCTAATGAACCGGTAGCCTCATAAGGCCCATTTAAAAAATCGAAATGTTACATAAAGCAATCTATAAATGTAACGGAACTCTTGTTGGAATAAATTGAGCATCACGTTGTGATAGTGTACTTGCAAAAATGACTGGAAGCCAGGATCAAACAAAAGTGTCAACTCCTGATACTCCTAATGAGAGTTCTTCACAATGACAAGAGGCAGATTTGGGTCCAGAGGAGGTGACGGCTTAGAAATCCGATTCGGAGAGAGATTCAGGATTCACAGACTGCATGAGGATCGCGAGAGAGAACAAGTGACAGGATTGTCCAGTGCGGCTGTGACGCTTTCAGTCTTCTGAAGCATCTCTTCAAGCTTGTGTCTGCCTCAGCTTCATAAAGTACATACAATGAATCTGACACATTGTTCTCATCACTTCTAAAATCAATTACAGGTTACACTGGATGGGACATAAACTGAAATACAATCTTTCATAATTATTCAATTTCCAAAGTATGAATAAGTAAAACAAACAAATGCCAATAGAAAATGTTCAAAGGAGTAAAACATGAAAATTAAATAGACACAGTATACAGTTTCTTTCTGTATTTGTATAAAAGTACATCAATAAACATAAAGTATCTAAATTGAATAAAAATATCAAAGGAAATCCTGAAAAATGAGAAAATGAGCAAAAGGCATAACATACTGTACATACCACAGCAGACTGGGAGAATATACACATCTGTCTGATAGCAACATCTGTGTGTGTATGTGTATGGGAGGGGAAAAAGTGTACTAATGTGTTAGACTTATTTCATTGCTTCGTGTGTGTGTGTGCGTGTGTGTGTGTGTGTGTGTGTGTGTGTACTCCAGGTCTCTGAAGCGAGAGAACCCACACCTGAGTGAGGACGTGGTGTTGATTAGAGCGCTACGAGACTCCAACCTGCCCAAGTTCCTCAAGGACGACGCAGAACTTTTTGGGTAATAAAAACTTTTTAAATATAAACCCATTATACAGTGCAACTGCAAAGCTTTCATATTGAGTATCAAGGTGGTTATCACAGGATCACTGGAATCAGGCACTCGGAGGAAATTATGGGGAAAAATCCACAAAACTAGAAAACGTAACTTTTTAAACTGACGTTTGCAAATTCTTTTCAATTAAAAAAGCTGTAATTATACATGTACTGCCTTTTTTTTTTTTTTTCTTTTTTTAAAGCCATGCCTGCTTCATTAGCACCTCGTTTACAAAGACTTACAGAGTTAATTTACGACTTATCTGATTTACTCTGATGAGTCCCGAAATTAAGACATGACTAATCTGCTAAGCACTTATTCATCATTTGCTATTATCACCACAAAGTTCACAGAAAATTTTAATTGTAATATTGTTCTGGTTTTGCGCTGCTTCACATGAATGCATTAAAAAAAAAAAAAATCAGGTCCTGGACCAGTCTGTAAATCTCTGAATGAGGTGAAGGAAATTTTACTGACGCTTCCTACAATATGACGACTTTGTCATTCTGTGAGTTTCACTCCAGTTTACTGAAGTATTTAGTTTTTTAATGCATTTCTCTTAAAATACTGTATATTTTATTAATTCAATAAACAGTGATGTGTTGAAAAACTTGGTGATGAAAAGTAAAGAATCGAACAAGCCTGGACCTGAACATCAATATGCTAAAATCTTGAACTAGTATCAGTCAAATGTGTGTAAGATCAATCGGATTTTTCTTGTGTACGTATAGTGGCTAAGACAGCCTGGAGAAAGGACCGCACGCATAGGGGCTCGTGCTGATGCCGCACGACGTCAGCTCATAGCTCCGCCGTCTACGCGCCCGCTCCCTGCAGCCCGTCTCCAGCATGACCGGCAAAGTGATCCAGCTGTACGAGACCATGCTGGTGCGCCACGGCGTCATGCTGGTGGGTCCTACAGGAGGCGGCAAGACCACGGTGTACCGCGCCCTCGCTGACGCACTGCTCGCCCTCCACGAAGCCGAAGGCTGCGAGGCAAATCCCTTCTACCAGCCCGTCAAGACCTACGTGCTCAACCCGAAGTCCGTGAGCATGGGCGAGCTGTACGGCGAAGCCAACCCTCTCACGCTGGAGTGGAGGGACGGTCTGATGGCGCTGTGCGTCCGCGCCGCCGCCAACGACACCAGCGACATGCACAAGTGGGTGGTGAGTGATGGACCCGTGGACGCCCTGTGGATCGAGAACATGAACACCGTGTTGGACGACAACAAGATGCTGTGTCTAGCTAATAGCGAAAGGATCAAGCTCACACCTTCTATACACATGTTATTCGAGGTAAGGGGAAAAAGAGGATGAAAGACATCTAGGATGTTTTTTTTTTTCTATTAGTCTACACTGTGTATCTGTCTATCTCTCAGGTTCAGGATTTAGCCGTAGCCTCTCCAGGGTGCCAGTCAGCGACACCCTACCACATGTAGCTGGGTCTCCTCGACTTTACCTACGGCAAGCACGTCTGCACCGAGACAGGCCTCTCAGACAAGGTCCAACCACTCAAACATTCCACCTCAAAACACACATTTTTCTTCTCCTAATGTGATCAGACATGTACTTTAGCATTTCCATGATCATTGGTTCAGGCTGTAACTTTTTTTAATGGGCGTGGTTTCCTGCAGTTTAGATTTAGACACAACCGGTGATATCACCATTCTGTGATGCTTTTCTGCTCACCACGGTTGTAAAGAGTGGTTATTTGAGTTAGCGTAGTCTTCCTGTCAGCTCGAACCATTCTGGCCATTCTCCTCTGACCTCTCATCAAGGCTTCTGCTCACAGAACTGCCGCTCGCTGGATGTTTTTTGTTTTTCGCACCATTCGGTGTAAACCATGCTGTGATTTATTTCATTAATCAGTACGTTTGGAGTAACAGGAGCACTTAAGAACTTGGAACGAAAAACACAATGAGTGTATGTATGAGTTGTTTAGCTTTTTTAGCATGTGTGCTACCAAATGACCTCTGAGTTAGCAAGTACATTTGTGATATTGTTTCTTTGATTAAAAAAAAATCTGATATTGAGGTGGTGCAGGGACAATGTAAAGCTACTGAAAACAAGTCAAAATTATGAGTGTGTGTGTGTAGGTGACGGAGCCTGTGCGAGCGTACCTGATGGAGCTCTTCGAGAACTATGTGGAGAAGGGTCTCCAGTTCCACAGCTTCGCGACGTAGGTCCGGTACCGAGTCCACCTGTAGTCGTTTCAGTGGTGGGAGACGGCGGAGGAGCTCCGGCTGCTGTTCAGCAAGGACACCCCCAGCCTTAAAATGGTGCAGTCCATCTCATCACAGCTCAGATACTTAATCTCAGCTGTAATGTCTCTAGTATTCTTCATTAACAGTTATAATATTAAAGTTCAAGGTAAAGTTTGTATGTGTATGTACAGGACTCTACTCGGCTGAACAGCTTGCTCTGCCAGACGTTCGTGTTCTGCTACATCTGGGCCATAGGCGGGAATCTGACGGACAGCTCCTGGGACGCGTTCGACAGCTTCGTCAGGCTGCAGTTCGAGGACAACGCCGATGCCAAGGCACCCACTTGCATCACTACACTTCTAATAATACAGAATAGTTTTTTAGGATCACATCCTTGAGCGATTGTTTCCTATAGAACTCATCCGGCTAGCAAAAAGTTCACGTTCTAGTTCCTGTATCTAAGCTGCTTGTTCATTCCCTATTGATGTTCCACTCGGTCATCAATATATCAATATATCACCTCTTCTAACTGTAGACAGCATCGACTTTCTGGCAGAAGAGAGGATATATTCACTTTATAACGTCGACCTTCTTTGACTCGCCAAAAGACTTTTAAAAGTCTCTCGGCGAAATCCCTTTCATCTCATTCTGTCCGTAAAACTGCCCAGCTTAAATATTTTATGAGAGTATCAGTCCTGCGAGGGGTGATATTTATTTCAGAAGGGCTGAAATAGGGTTCAGAGAGAGCAAAAGAGTATGATGCTGAATATGGAATAAGCTGGTGTTGGAGAAATGAGTTCTGAAATTATTCTCTCCTATTTTCTTAGCGCAGAGCTGCATCAGTATAGCATCCAGCTAAAAACAAAACTAAAAGGAGACATTTCTGTTCTGAATGAAGCCCAGAGACACACAAACTTCACACGCACAAAATCGTCTATATAAGAACGAGAGAGGGTTTAATTCATTTTCGTTAAATAATGATCTCTATTGTACTTTTCTCTTCGATGCTTGTATTAGTAGTGAATCTCTCTCTCTCTNGCTCAGCTCCCAAGTGGAGGGGACCTATGGAGTGTGCATATGGACTTTGAGACTAAGCGCCTGGAGCCATGGGAAAGGATCATTCCATACTTCAGGTTGATTAACACCCGTACCCACATATACAACCCCATGGGGTGTCAGACGGGCAGTTTGTCAGACGGCCACCCCATTTCTACAGATTATATATATAAAAAGTCAATCAGAAAATGTACATATTTCGTCTCATTACCTACAAGAGAGATGGTGAGGGGATGTTTATGTTAAGGTTTATACAGTAGCTGCTATAACGTAAGTGATAATGAGTAATAATAGGAGCTACCTTGTTTTGTAGATGTTCCACAACATCTTTCTTTAATAAAATCCAAACTGTCATGTTGATAAGATGAAGATAAGAGGGATAAAACACTTCGGGGCGTCATGTTCTTGAAAACGAGGTGTTGTGAGATGAGCCATTGTGTAGCAGCCAGCCCACAGTTGATTCTTCTTCTGTAACAGCACAGCCCAAAGTGTTTTATTCCTCTTATACAGTCATGTGGTTTTTTTTGGATAGGTATAACAAGGAGATTCCTTTCTTCGAGATGTTGGTGCCCACTATGGACACGGTGCGCTATGGATACCTGATGGAAAAACTGCTCTCTGTGGGACACTCTGTGCTTTTCACCGGCATCACTGGAGTAGGAAAGGTACATTTTTTTGTGGTGGGCGGGACAGAAGGTGATGAGGGGAACAGTTTACAGATAAAGAAGGATATATATATATAAACTATTAACCTGTATGTACATCATATGAAGATATGGTGTGTGTGTGTGTGTGTGTGTGTGTGTGTGTGTGTGTGTCAGTCCGTGGTGGCTCGTGGCTTGTTAAACAGCATCCAGGAGAAGGCAGGGTACGTCCCCATCTACATCAATTTCTCCGCCCAGACGTCCTCAGCTAGAACCGTCCTCTAGTAGCTCAGGTTCGACCTCTTCTTCTCCTTCTTATATGACCCATACGCGTGTGTGACTGCGTGTGCGTCCTCCACACACGAGTCTCAGGAGTTTACACAGAACGTACGAAAAATAAACAACGTCCAGCGAACGTCAGTTTTTCAGGCAGAAAACGCCTCATTCTCCAATAAGCACTCTTTGTAACCGTGGTGAGCAGGAAAGCATCTCAGAAAGCACAAGACGTCAAACCTTGAGGCTCCGGAAGAATGGGAAAAGACCAGGCGATGTGTAAGGCTAATCCAAAAGTGTGTGTGTGTGTGTGTGTGTGTGTGTGTGTGTTTGTGTGGGGTTCAGGTGCTCCTGCTAATAAGCGGCTAGTCGTGTTCGTGGACGATCTGAACATGCCGAAGTTGGACAGTTACGGCTCCCAGCCTCCGATCGAGTTGCTGCGCCAGTTTCAGGACTTCCAGGGCTTCTACGACCGCGAAAAGTTCTTCTGGAAGGAGATTCAGGTAGAATTCTCGTTTGAATTCAGATGCGAACGTTCGTTATTTGCATTTCACATACCCGAGCACAGAGTAAACAAGCCGTGAAGCCATGCACCCACACCTTTCACACAGATAAAACAAGAGTAAATAAACAAACAAGGCTACAGGGGGGAAAAATAGAGTTGCAGAGTTAAAAAAAACAAAATGTCTATCTCTTTTTCCTCACTTATCCCTTCATCTCCTCTTCCTCGTTCTTTCCACTCGTCCCTTCGTCTCCTCTTCCTCATTGCCCTCTACTCATCACTTCCTTAAGAGGTGTAGCATCAGTGAATGTTGTGACTTGCCATTTTGTGTGTATATTGATTTTGGGGTGTATATATTTTTTTGTTCTTGTAGGATATGACCGTAGCGGCAGCGTGTGCGCCTCCTGGTGGAGGTCGTAACCCCGTGACCCCTCGTTTCATCCGCCATTTCAGCATGCTCTGCCTCCCGACGCCCTCCGAGCACAGCCTGAAGCAGATTTTTAAGGTCTCTCATAGATGAAAACATATCTTGTCCGACACACACAGTGGATTAGTTTTGACCGGTATGAGCTGTTAGACACACGCAGGCCCGGGCTGTACCGATGTGGCTCAGTGCCTGTGTGTGCCCATCCGTGTGTGTGTGCAATCATTGGCCATTTCTATCAGGTATACAGTGTGTGTGCTTTGGTGCTTTGTAGCCCATCTGGCGTGTGTGTGTGTGTGTGTGTATGTGTGTGTGTGTGTGTGTTTGTTTTGACTCTGTTCCTGCAGGCGATCCTGTGTGGCTTCCTTGCTGATTTCCCAGCAGCAGTGAAACAGGCTGCAGGCAGCATAGTGGATGCCGCAGTGGAGATTTACCACCGCATGAGCGTGGATTTGCTCCCTACTCCGGCCAAATCCCACTACGTGTTCAACCTCCGAGATCTGTCCAAGTGTGTGCAGGGTGAGAGACACACACACACACACTCGCGCATAATCACGACTTCATGCTCTGGCTTGTACACAGTGAAGCACAATGAAGCACACAAACCTTAAACAAGCTGCACAATAATTTACTATAAGTGTGTGTGTGTGTGTGTGTGTGTTTTAGGCATGTTGCAGTGCGAGCCTGGCACGGTGCAGGATCAGAACCAGATCTTCCGTCTCTTCTGTCACGAGTGTCAGCGTGTGTTTCACGACCGGCTCATCAACAACGAGGACAAAACCTACTTCAACACCATGATCTGCGAGATGGCCAGTAAGACCTTTCCATCATCATAATTCTTGCTGAATTGGTAACAAACTTTAATAAAAGCTCATAGAGCTTGAATAAGTTCCTTAATTAATTCTTTGACAATTGATATAACTGTCATTAGTGCCATTATTCACTGTAATGCCATGTTATAACCGGTGACATTTCATTTATTTAGAAATGATAAAATTATGAACTTTATCATGATCATTATTGTCTCTAGTTTTCTAAAATATTTAGTACATAGTACAAGCATTCCTAGCAATAAAGCTACAGGAAGCTTATTCCTGTGACTTTTGTCTGAAAATTAACGTTAGACTTTGTTGTGTCTTTCAGGTAAATATTTCAGCATCAGCCTGGAGCCCAGTTATTTCACCAAGCATCCTATTATTTTTGGAGATTTCATCAAGGTGACTCTCTAACTGATATTATGATTCTAATTTTTGATATGATTTTAGTCCACTGCGTTGATTCAGTGTTCGCTGAACGATCGTCACTTTGTGTAGGTCGGAGCAGAGAAGGCTGACCGCGTCTACGAGGACCTGACGGACACGGAGAAGATCCGGAACGTTCTGCAGGACTACCTGGACGATTACAACATGACCTTCGCCAAGGAAACCAAGCTCGTGTTCTTCCAGGACGCCATCGAACATGTCTCCAGGTAGATCACGTGATTTTAATAAATGTCTTTAATAAGGGCCAGTAGAAGATCGAGCACTTCTGTTTTTCAGATCTGTTTTTCCCCAGAAAAGTTTTTACACAGCTCCAATCGCACCTAAAGCCCTGGTAAAGGTGTGTGGGGAAGTGAAGACAGTAATGACATGGGTTCTCCTTGGCCCAGCATAATCCACATCCATCACATAAGTTTTAGTCCCCCAAAAAAGGAGTAATCACCTAAGCCATAGAAAGAGAAAGAAGAAGAAGAAGAAAATGGCAGACTGAAAATGAGAGTAAAGAATGCATGCAGCTGAGAACGGTCACGGATATAAATCCCATCTTCACAGAGAAAATAAATCAGCAAGGCACTCGTTTCTAACGACCCTAACTAGTCTGGACCTTTTCGTATGTGTTCATCGTCATATAACTCATTCGTCGTCATTCCTAGGATAAAATCAGACGGTGTGACCGGGTTCCGATCTTATGCATCCAGACAGCTATAAATCGCAGGAAGCGGAGAAGACTACACACAGCCAGAGAAGACTTCAGAGAGAACTTTTTTGTTTGAAAAGTTGAAATTGGTATATAACCCTTGAAATGTGATCAAGCCTTCCTTTCACCAAACGATGGAAACCTAAAGTCTTCTTCAAAGATCACCGAACAGTGTCGTCGGTCTCGTTTGGTACGTAGGTTCTCTTCTAATTGTAGGTTCCTCTTATTTTAATAAATGGATCAGAACTGTTTGCCAGGTCTGTAGAAGAATATAGATATCCAACCAAAGAATGGTGTCATAGATATAGACTCTGAGCAATTTATTTGAGCTAAAAAGGCTCAAAAAAGAAAATAAATAGTTTTTAGATAACTGTCGCAAGGAACCATCGCAGTGCTGTTTAACAGGAGAAAACGTGTCCACAGTCTCAAACACTCAGTTCGCTCTGAAAAAATTCACAACTTGTGATGTTTCCCTTTCAGAATCGCCCGCATGATTCGGCAAGAGCGCGGCAACGCCTTATTGGTCGGTGTGGGCGGGACAGGGAAGCAGTCTCTCACGCGATTGGCTGCTCACATGTGCGGCTACCGCTGCTTCCAGATCGAGCTCAGCCGCGGCTACAACTACGACAGTTTCCACGACGATCTGCGTAAACTGTACAAGATGGCCGGCGTTGAGGGGGTACTGTACCAGAAGGAGAAGTGACTGTGAGTCCATGTCTGTCCTGCACGGCGTTTAGGTTGCAAGTGTCGTACGAACTCGATTATTTACCTTTACATACAATTCAGTACGGCCCTGTATATGACACAGTGGCAGATCTATGCTGCAGATCACTTTATCCCCTGATATATAAAACACTGCTAATGCTTATAGACAGTCAGAGAAAGCCTGGTGTATACATTAGCATTTTTGGTCATATTTGATGATGTATGATAGTGGAGTTAGAGTAGTGGGCCGTATAGTGCAGTGTCTGCTTCAGATATTTCCTATACAGGCTATTATGCATTATTAAGAGTTAATTCTGTTCCAACTGCATCCTCTTCAATCTGCTCACGGCTCATTTTCCGGGAACATATTTCTGAAATATGTGCGCACACTTGGAACTGCCTCTTTCCTTGGATCACCTTCATTTGAGAAGGACCACTAATGGCCTGTGATCCTGACCTGGCCGGTTACGGCTGATTTATAACGTGCTGTGTTTTCCGTCCCGATCCTGCACTCATTAGGGTAATTAGGTGCAAAGCTGTCAGCGGAATGGGTCGGGTGGAGATTGAGGAGAAGAGTTTTGTAAAGGTCTGCGCAGAAGAAAGCGCAAAGAGTCGATTTTTCCGTAAAACTTTCTGCCTGTGGATTCCGTAGCTTTTTGTTATGGTCAGGAAGACGTACGTGTGGAGAGAGAGAGAGAGAGAGAGAGAGAGAGAGAGAGAGACAGAGAGAGAGAGAGACAGAGAGAGAGACAGAGAGAGACAGAGAGACTGTCCAGTTAGAGAGTGTGTGTGTGTAGAGTGCAGTAGATTAAAGGAATAAGCAACGTACAATAATAAGAGCTAAGTATCATTAGACATAGAGTTGCATGGAGTTGCAAAGGTTTACACCCCCGCTGGATAGTGAATGAAAAATTGTCCCACTACTTTTTTTTTTTTTTAAAGTTTATCTACAAAATTCTGTGTTAATTTTCCAGCTGGAAACCTGTTACAGCATACAGCCTAAATATTACAGCCGCTGAGGCGAAGTCAGCAGTTACCCTCATTAGCAAGATTAAAAGTTTGCGTCCCCCTCGAAATCTTCAAATTCTCAAGCGGTTTGCAATGAGCACTCGAGTTAAGAGGAAACTGAGGATCACAAAACAGAAGCTCTTGATGTGTGTCCCAGCTTAGAAAAGGAAAGTGGGATCAGAGGAGGAGGTCAGCCGCGGAACACCATCTCTCGAACGTTTGCACGTTAAGGGTCTCTCTTACAAGCTGAACAGTGACAGCTTAGTGGTGTTGGGGCTTAAACTCTCAACCTTTCAAATATCTTAACCACTGAGCCACCAGTGTGCCAATGCTGCCTTCAGAATGGGCTTAAAATACCAAAGCAGGCAGTTGCACTCCACATGGGACACGGCACTTATCTGAGGAGTGTGTGCTAAATATTCCGGTTAATTAGCTGAGCGTGATGGATTCGGATCATGCTGGAGAAAGTTCATGCTGAACTTGTTATTGTAAAAGAGTTCACGCAGTGAAGTGTTGTGTTCTTAATGAGCTGTTTGCGATGTTCTCAGATTGTAGTGGAGGAGTTCCTGGAGGACATCAACAACATGCTGAACTCTGGCGAGGTTCCCAACCTGTTCGAGAAGGACGAGCTGGAGCAGGTGCTGGCAGCGACGAGGCCCCGCGCCAAGGAGGCAGGCATCGCCGAGGGCAACCGAGACGAGGTGCACAATGGACCATATAAAATCCATCCTTCTACACATCTATCCATTCATCCATCTGCTCAACCAAACGATTGACCCACCAATCGATCTATTTACCTATTATTTCTATATTATTAATTTATTCTGCTCACCAAAAATCTTCATTTAATCTCATCCATCCATCTCTCCACCTTTTCTTTCGCTATCCATCCAGTCCAGTTCCTCTAGTCATCCATTCATTTATTCACCTGTCATATTTATCTGTTCTACTTACAGAGTCACTCATCCATCCATCCATCCATCCATCCATCCTGCATTATATAATGCTGAATGTTCACTTTGTCTGCAGGTCTTCCAGTTCTTCATCTCTCGTGTCCGGGAGAAGCTGCACATCGTGCTGTGTATGAGTCCAGTGGGCGACGCCTTCCGCTCGCGCTGCCGTATGTTCCCCTCGCTCGTCAACTGCTGCACCATCGACTGGTTTGTCCAGGTCCGTAACGCAAAGCTGCGTTTACAATGCATAGCTCAGTTTCTCTAACAAACACGACAAATCATACGAGAATCCTTTTTGACCCGAGAGAAAGAATGTGAAATATTTAAATGTAAAAATGCCTGGGATTTATAAATCTGAACGACAATTCTGATTCCCTCTAAATCTTTTTTTTTTTTTCGCTTTCAGTTGTATACACACACTATACAAGGTCACTGGGAGAATCTGCAATCATGTGAAGAGCTTTTGTGTGTCTGTTTCCATAAATGCTGTTTATATTGCAGACAGTTGCGTTAGTATTGGGTATTTTAGAAGAAATGTTACAGTGCCACTGCTATAAAATCTAACGAGATGGCCTGTGGTAATGAGGCTCGTTAGTGTCCGTGTGTCCTTGATCTTTCGTCATAGCTGTAGTGCTTGAGCCATCAGCAATACTTACTTTTCTGGCTAACTTGCAAGACAGTCTCAAAGATAAAATGCCTAAAAAAGTATTTAGTCAGAATAGAAGGCAATGGAAGCATCCGGATTTATATGAATATGCAAGTTGGAAGATGATAGGCTCGTATGTTTTATGATGCAATAACAATTTCCTGACACACTCGCTCATCTAATACTAACTTTTCCAGTGAAGGAACCATTCACGCGTCATTTCGCGCTTTGGCTAAAGCATGCTTAAAGGATTAAATTGTAAAACGTAATCATGAAGAGAGACGTGTGAGAGAGCACTGTGTGTGTTATAGACGATTAGTATTGGCCACAGATGCTTCAGGCTCATTCTTTTTTCTTCATGCAATGTTTGCTTCCTACATCTATCCATCTCTCTCTCTCTCTCTCTCTCTCTCTTCCAATCTTCTGCTTCCCTGTTCAGCCAGCGAGTTAATGAGTCGCATGCGACTGGGTCTCTGCAGGCTGTTTATGAGAGCATTGTGTTAATTGCTATGTAGTGTGTGTGTGTGTGTGTGTGTGTGTGTGTGAGAGAGAGAGAGAGAGAAAGAGAGAGAGTTATTCTATATATAGAGATAGTAGTACAATAAAGTTTGTGTGTGTGTAGCTTTGGACTGTGTGCTGCTTTATTTCTGAACGTGTCCTGTATAGTTGTGGTACCAGGGGTGTGTGTGTGTGTGTGTGTGTGTGTGTGTGAGAAAATTGGTCGGCATTCAGTATGCCGGTGTCCATCATCTGTTTTGGTTCATGCATACAGCTGTGTGTCACCAACATGGCAGAGAAATCTAACACCACACCACACTAGTAACATACAGTGTTTTTGGGAAAAAGTCTTCAGATCCCTGAGGTTTTGTACTCCGGAGCACTTTTTCTTCAAGGACCTCTCTGTATTTGGCTGCATTCATCCTTCCTCCCAATTACGAAAAGAAGATCTCCCAAAGCATGATGCTGCCACCACCATGCTTCTCTGCACAGATAGTATCAGCTCATTGATGAGCAGTACCTGGTTTTCACCAGATGTAGCTCTTGCAGTTCAGCTTTCAAGAGTTACATTTTTGTGTCATCAGACCAGGGAACCTTGTAATATGCCGTTTCATAGGAGGTGCAAATACAAATGTTTTTCCTGTTAGTGTTGCCATTGTCCAGCGCTGCAAGTTATTACTATAATTCTATTATAATTATAATGAATTATAATCTCTCTCTGTCTGTCTCTTCACCTCTCAGTGGCCGCACGAGGCTCTCCTGTCTGTCTCTCAGACGTTTTTCCAGACTGTGGACTTTGGCAGCGAAGAGATGACAAGCTGTTTGTCTCAGATGTGTGTAGAGATCCACATGAGCGTGACGGACATGGCCGAGCGCTTCTATTCGGAGCTCCGCCGCCGCTATTACACCACGCCCACTTCTTATCTGGAGCTCATTAACCTTTACCTGAGCATGCTGGGAAATAAGAGGCGGCAGCTGGAGGCGGTGAGGGTTTTAAACACACAACAAGAACTCAAACGCAAAAGCACAACATTTGCATATGGATGCAAAGCAATGTTCACCGTGTCCACTGATGATAACCAGCTGATAAAGCGGATCTCCAGGGATTTGACCATTTAACCTCATGACAAAGCTAGCGAGATAGAAGATCATACCCCCATACTGAGTGAGAATTAATAAACTCATGAATAACCCAGGAGTGGTGTGTGTGTGTGTTTGTGTGTGTGATTGCAGGCTCGTGATCGAGTGAAGAATGGTCTGACCAAGCTGTTGGAGACCAACGACCTGGTAGATAAGATGAAGGTGGAGCTGTCGGCCCTGGAGCCCGAGCTCAAACAGAAATCCATCGACGTCGGTGCCCTCATGGAGAAAATCAGCGTGGACCAGGAGAGAGCTGACCAGGTGTGTGTGTGTGTGTGTGTGTGTGTGTGTGTGTGTGTGTGTGTGTGTGTGTGCAGTGAATGGATAATACAAGTAGACCTATTTGAATTTTATAGAATGCATTGGTTAAGAGAGACGACTCGTACAAATAAACCAATTTCAGTTTTATAGAATGTGTAAAATGATGGAAAAATAAATAACAGTTGTGGTGGATTTGTGGATTGATGTGTGGATGGATGGAAAAATACCTAGAGGTGTGGATCAATGGATATTTGAATGTTAATTCTATAAGATGGATGGATAGATAGATGATAGAAATGGAACACTGAATCCTGTAGGTTTGATGGTTGAATGGATGGATGGATCTTAAAAATGGAACACTGAAATCTAAAAACATTTTTAAATCTGTATGATGGATGGATAGATGAAAGAAATGGATGAATGCTATTGGATAGATGGATGGATGATAGAAATGTAACACTGACCAGCTAAATATTTAAGCTATTTGAGTTAAAGCCTTCTCTGCTGACCTTTAACCCCTAGGTGCGCAGTGTGGTGAAGGAGGACGAGGCCTTGGCCAAGGAGAAAGCCAAGAACACGCAGGCCATCGCAGAAGAAGCGCAGAGGGACCTGGACAAGGCTCTGCCCGCTCTGGAGAAAGCCAACAGGGCTCTGGACGCGCTGGACAAGGCCGACATCTCCGAGATCCGTGTGTTCACCAAACCGCCCGACCTCGTCATGACCGTCATGGAGGCAGTGTGTATCCTGCTCAACAGCAAGTGGGTGCCGTGACAACTCACTCGTGTGTGTGTGTGTGTGTGTGTGTGTGTGTGTGTGTGTGGCTTCCCCCACCCTGATGATGTTCGTGCTGCTTACTACGGTTTCCTAATCTTAGCCTTCATTTCCCACAATTCCCCCTACACAGGACAGACTGGGCGAGTGCCAAGCAACTCCTCGGCGATTCCAACTTCCTGAAGAAGCTGATGGATTACGACAAAGACAACATCCGTCCGCAGATTCTTCAGAAGCTGCAGCGCTACATCCAAAACCCTGATTTTGTCCCTGAGAAGGTGGAGAAGGTGTCTAAAGCCTGCAAGTCCATGTGCATGTGGGTAAACGCCATGGACCTCTATTCCCGCGTGCTCAAAGAAGTTGCACCGAAACGAGAGAAACTGGCCACCGCCCAGGTGCGTGTGTACCGCTTAGTGTTTGTCTTCATGTTTAGGTTTGTTTATTATTATATCTTTTTTTTTTTTTTTTTTTTTCTCTTCTTTACCAGGCGGAACTGGATGCTACTTCAGCGACTCTGAAGCAGAAGCAGGCCAAGCTGCAGGAGGTGGAGAACGAGATCGCGGTTCTGCAGAAGCAGTTCAGCTCCAGTCTAGCTGAGAAAGAGGCCCTGGGTGAGAGTCGAGGAGAGGAAAGAATTATAGAATTATATTCATATTAAAATAGAAGTATTGATGTGTGTGTGTGTGTGTGTGTGTTTGTGTGAAGCTGAAAACATGGCTCTGACCAAGGCACGGCTGAGTCGTTCAGGGAAGCTGACTTCGGCACTGGCCGACGAGCGCGTGCGCTGGCAGGAGAGCATCGCGTTGTTCGAGCTGGAGATCAGCAACGTGATCGGAAACGTGTTCATCGGCGCCGCGTGCGTGGCGTATTACGGAGCCTTCACTTCCCACTATAGACAGCTGGTACTGTGTTAACACACACTGAACAGAATTTAGACCAAAATTGATTTGAATGAGCTAGTCACTGTTAGGCCACTAGGGGGCAATAAACACAGCTACTGACTAAATGTGCTGATAGTAAGTCATTCTTCATTGCCAAGCTAAAAAATCTAACATATACACAGAAAATGTACCTCACTGACCAGGTATGATTCTGTGCGTGTGCATGTGTGTGTGTAGCTGATAGAGCAGTGGATCTCGCGCTGTCAGGAGTTGGGGATCCCCATCAGCTCCAACTTCAGTCTGATTGGCATCCTGGGCGACCCGTACGAGATCCGGCAGTGGAACGCCGAAGGTTTGCCGCGCGACAACGTGTCCACCGAGAACGGCATCCTGGTGACACGTGGACGCCGCTGGCCCCTCATGATCGACCCCCAAGACCAGGTGACCTTCCCCGAGCAAGTCCTGACAGCATTCTGTTATAATCAATGCAAATGTAAAGAGACTCTCTTGAAGCTTGCAGTACTGGCAGCAAACTTACCTAGAGTAGAGCTGCTGGAACTCCTCAAATGAGTGACTAAGTATCTTCAGTCCTGGACCTGTGAGTAATAAATACCGTATCTGATTATAATCCTGACCAGGTGTAAGGAGAACGTCAGCGTGCGTCAACACGAGGAATTTTGATGCTGCGCTCTCTTTATTTTGGTTCAGATTACGATGTTTCGAATCATCCCCAGCTCTGTCTCTGTTCATTATGGCTGCTGCGAGCGCACGCTGTCCTCCAACCACTCCGTCTTCTCTTCATCCTCTGGCTCCTTGTCATTTTTGTTTTACTCTGCATTCATCTCTTCATCTTGCTCAGAGGCTTGGCAGCGCATCTGAGACTGAAACACACACACACACACACACGCATATCATTGCTGAGATATTTCCATACTGTCCTCATCTCATTTCAGCTCAGCTCATCGGCATGCTCTGTGTCAAACACACACGCAATCAAGTTTCTTCTAAAAATATGTAAATAAACAGCCAGAATGAATGTGAGTAAAATTTGCCTGGCAGTTTAAAAAAAGGGAGGTTTTTTTCCCACCCTAGGTGATTTATTTTTTATTTTTTTTCACCCAAATCCCTCTGATAGAAGTCAGACTGACTTCCCTGATCGCACCTAGCTGGTTCATCAACAATGTCCTACATTTCACTAAGAGGTAGAACTCTTTTAGACAGAAACCCTTTGTTCTGTTGATGAAAACCGAAGGACTAGCACAAGGTCAGTGAGAGTCTGTATTCAGGAAGCGTTGTGACGATGTTCTCGCACTTCAGGCGAACCGCTGGATCCGCACCAGAGAGGCGAAGAACAGCCTGAAGGTCATCAAACTGACGGACGCCGGCTTCCTCCGCACTCTAGAGAACGCCATCCGCCTGGGCATGCCTGTCCTCCTGGAAGAGGTGACCTTTACATCCTCACCTCTAACCTGGCTGAGCCTGATCACCATTTTTAAGAAAACTTTTATTTCTTTATAAACTCAGGCTAAAGTCATACAGTGAGACATTTGGGGCCTGAGGGTTGGTTGTAGGAATTTTTACTCTTGCACCTCGCCCTGTCCTGCAAGTGCACAGTTAAGAGTTGCTTTCATTTTTGTGCCGTTAAAAGGTTCTGTAACTTGATGTGACTGGATTGAAGTGAAAGTTTATTGTGAACCCTTTACCCAGCTGTGAAACAGATTAGTTTTGACAGATATCTGATTGAGGTGTTTGATTGTGTGCAGCTGCAGTTCAGTGACGTACACACACTTATAGCTCAGAGATAGAAGAAACATATGACTAATAATGTGAGTTGAATTATTGTGTGTGTGTGTGTGTGTGTGTGTGTGTGTGTGTAGGTTAAAGAGACTCTGGACCCTGCTCTGGAGCCTGTACTGCTGAAGCAGACCTTCGTAGCCGGTGGCAGGACGCTGATCCGTCTGGGAGATTCCGACATCGACTATGACAAAAACTTCCGCTTTTACATGACCACCAAGATGGCCAACCCCCACTACCTCCCTGAGGTGTGTGTGTGTGTGTGTGTGTGTGTGTGTGTGTGTGCAGTGGCGGGAAAGCTTTGAGTTTTATCACACCATTAGAATTGTTTAATCCAACTGGGTTATAGAAATAATGACATTAGAACGAGTGTATTAATATAAGTCTGTTTATATTCCCCTGAAGCCAAACTACTGCTTGTGCTGAACTCACTCTGACCAATCAGAACAGAGAATTCATCAGCGCCGTGGAATAACATGGCATTAAGCTCTATTGAATCTCCTCAGTAACTAACATCTGCTCACAAAAAGGTCTGTGACTTGCCTCTGCAAAGATCCGACCACAACCCTCCTGTTTTGTGCCACAAAATTGCTGGTTGTTGGCATCATCACCGTTTCCTCTTCGAGTAAGTGCACTCAGACAGTGGTACGATGATTGGACAGCGGAGTGCCAGAGCGCAGCACCCCGGAGCTTGGCACTCGCTTAAAGGTCAGCTGGATGTGGATGTGACAACAGACGCGGCTGCCAAGAGATAATGCCAGTGATTCGGCGCAATTCTGTTAGAGCGCACGCTGCTGTGTAGAGCCGCGTTCCCAACGAGGGTTTGACAAGCCAAGCGCGCCGGTTCCTCTTTGTTGAAGCGGAACAATGCTAAAAATGTTCTTCATCATTAAACTTTATGCGAGCGGCTCAATTTCTCCAATGAAAAGCATCAAAAAAGATCATCGTGAGGCAACAGTAGCATCCAGTGATCACAGATTCACAGTGATACTGTGCTTAAAGCATAAATATTTTAGTTCCTGGCACATTTCCTCCACTTATTTACACTCCCAATAAAATGCCATCATGAGGCATATAGTTATTTATGCAGGACAGTGTAATTAAATTACAAGGCTTTAAAATATAACATTTTCAGATTTTTCCTTCCACATAGGTTTGCATCAAAGTGACCATTATCAACTTCACAGTGACTAAGTCAGGACTGGAAGATCAACTCCTCAGGTAACTTCCATCTCCTGCTTTCACACATTTATAATTATCCTGTGTTTTCAAGATATTCACAGGCATAGATTTCTGACCGAGTGTCTCCTTCGATCTGACACTATAGTCAAAGCTTATTGGAAATAATAATTTAGCTATTAGACATAGCCTGTCACTTTAGTACGCATATAGAGGAAGGTCCAAACCTGTTCTGTCCACGACCATGATCATCACCCATCATTTTATCTTCATAACTGTGTTGCTTACTGAAAGCTGAAAGTCGATGTACATGGTCCCACATGGATACCCTAAAGATTTCCAGTCCCCCAAAAAAACATTTAATACCCAAGTCTCGCTGTTACCTCAGTGCAGTTTCACCTGGATGCTGTAGATTTGTACCCAAGAGCTGCTGCTGTAATCATAAAGGCTGTCCTGTGCTCATCCCAGGACTCTTTCTCTTTGACTTTATCGCATAAGATTGGAGAAGACGACTTCTAATTTATAATCGCACAAAGCGGGTGCCATTTTGAGTCTTGAGTCTTCCTAGACACTGTCTCTTCTCGCTTGGTCATTAGGGCTCTAAATGTCTGGGTTTGTTGTGCTGTTGTATCGTTGGTGTTTTTACTGTCTCCGTCTCCGCAGTGACGTGGTACGCCTGGAGCGGCCCGAGCTGGAGGAGCAGAGGAACGAGCTGATCGTCCGCATCAACGCCGACCGCAACCAGCTTAAAGCCATCGAGGACCGCATCCTCAAGCTGCTCTTCACCTCGCAGGGCAACATCCTCGACAACGAGGAGCTCATCAACACCCTGCAGGAGTCAAAGGTCAGAGGTCATGAGGAGACCGGAGAGTGGAATTGATCTATGGGCGTGAGGGAAGACTGTTGCCTCGCCCAAGCGTGCGTGCGCGTGCGTGCGTGTGTCTGTGTGTGTGTGTGTGTGTGTGTGTGTGTGTGCGCACCTCTACCATGTCTATCAGACTCCCAATACAATTTAGGAAGAGATGTTCGACACAAACACACGCTGAGCCCTGCAGCGGAATGTGTGAGAGTGGTGTCTGCTCACACACATAAATAATGAAGCACAGACCTCGTGTGTGTGTGTGTGTGTGTGTGTGTGTGTGTGTGTGGTTGCACGCAGCGACTGAGATTGCATTTCACTTTCTGTCACCTCTCCCCTGCCCTGATGGAGTGATGTGGGGATGAATGACAGTGCAGGAAGGAGTGTGGATAGACAGATACGTTGATGGATAGATACTTCAGCAACGCTTGAAGCTTTGCCCTTCTGAAAATGAAACTTTGTGTGTATAGCCTCGTATATCCTTTGAGCAGAAGTAAGTGCCCCCCCCCCCCCCCACGCATTTATTTTTCAGAGGTACTTCTTCTCTTTAAGATGCGTGAATGATTCAAATGCTACTAAACAAACACAGTTTGTTTAAAAAACGAATTCAAACGATCTCATCACTGCTGTCCAGCACGTGTTGGTTCTCCACTCATGCTGCTGCTCCTGTGCACTCGGTGCTCACTCCTACACTCCTTCACTCCTTCGAAGCCTAACATCACTGCATGTGTACTACACGTGTATTCTGCACTTGTTTTTCACCCCGACTCGGTTTATTTACTTGCTAGCAGCACCATCCGTCCTCATTATCAATAAACTAATTATTTAATGAGCCTTTGGCAAGGCAGAGCCGACACACACACACATACACACACTACTGAAATACTCTGTGTGTGTTCAGGTGACTTCAGAGGCTATTAAATCCCGTCTGGAAGAAGCCGAAGCCACAGAGCTGATGATAAACGCCGCCAGGGAGAAGTATCGGCCCCACCGGTGCGCACCGAGGCAGTACATGAAGCAGTAGCGGTCAGAAAGACTCTAGCTGGGGTACATGGTCAAGAGGGACAAGTATTTCAAACAGGTAACACAAACACACACACACATTTACAGCCAGTGTTTGAAGCTTTTTATGACTTTTTTTTTTTGCATGTTAATGTGTTAAAACTTTGCATGAATTTTAGGATGATAGAGTGTTTGTATGTTTGTGTGTTTGTGTGTGTGTGTTTTGCAGCTGTTCAACAACACTATCGAGACGTCGGAGAAGAACAGTGAGCTCAGCGTGCGCTTGCAGATTCTGCTGGATTCCACGCTGCTCAGCATGTACACCAACGTCTCCCGAGGCCTCTTCGAGCAACACAAAACCATCTACAGCTTCATGTTGTGTGTGGAGATCATGATGCAGAGGGAGGAAATCTCACCACAAGAGTGGTTCTACTTCCTCCGAGGGGCAGGGGGCATGGACAAGGTGTGTGTGTGTGTGTGTGTGTGTGTTGTATTGATGTTTATTAGCTATATATCCATTCTGTGTTCTCCACCCAAAAGCTAAGTCATAAATGAGATGTAACTGTGCTAATTGCTAAATTAACGAGCGGAGCAGATTGCTATTTTCTCCCGTCCCCAGGGTCGTACTCGCTCCGTCCTTGTGTGTGTGTGTGTGCGCGCGTTTGTGTGTTCACCTCGGTTGACTTACCAAAGCACCAAATACAGTCATCACTGATCTCCAGCTTTCCCCTTTTTTCCTCATTAAAAAAAAATCAAACCATCTCAGCCATCTGTCATGTCCAGTTCCTGTTCTGCCGCGGAACAGATTTTCTTTGGTCCGTCACCGTCTGACGGCTCTGTAATGAACGATTAGCTCCGGGCTCTTTCATGTTTGTTCATATATTTTAGCCAGGAATTATTCTAATATGTTAACAGCACAGTGTTGGCTGCCTAGCTCGCATTCGAAGTGAATATAATGAACATATTTAAAATCCACATTCTCTCTCTCTCTCTCTCTCTCTCTCTCTCTCTCTCTCTGTATGTCTGTGAAGGAGACACCAGAGAAGCCGAGTGTTCCCTGGTTGTCTGATTTCACGTGGGAGACGTGTTGTGACCTCGAGAAGAAACTGCCCTGCTTCAAAGGCATTAAGAAAGACATCGTATCAACACCTGTTATCGTGCAGCTGGGTATGCTCACCATTTCAGTGTGTTATATTATTAAATACTATTAATTATTCTCTCTCTCTCTCTCTCTCTCTCTCTCTGCAGGACGTTTGGAGGTAGCAGTGAACCCGGAGCAGTGGGACGGCTATGTGACCGACCTTGCGCCATACTCAGAAGACACGCCCTCGAAACAGCAACCCGAGGTCAAAGGTCACTGGAACGAGCGCCTTGGATCCTTCCAGAAACTCATCCTGATCAAGAGCTTCAGTGAAGAAAAGGTAGGCAAGAACAGAAGTCGACACTCTCTAGAAATTCGTGACTGGTATTCCAATATGGCGGACGTTTAGTTAGCCCTCCATGTTTAGGTGTATGTTTGGTGTAGCTCAGTTTAGTCAGCTGTGTTGTACTCTGAGGACTACACTGAGTGCGTCGTGTGTCACACTCGGCGCGGCAAAGTAATTGGGTGCGAGAGGGGGCCCAGGCACAACGGTCCAGCACGAGCGGCACTGGCTTATTGTGATCGTCAGTCTGGGGAAGCCGTTTGTGGAAAATCCGCCGGTGGATCTGGCAACCCTGTACGCAGACATGTCTCCCTCCACACCGCTGGTGTTCATCCTCAGCACTGGCTCCGATCCCATGGGGGCTTTCCAGAGATTCGCCAAGGAGCGAGGATACCTGGACAGGCAAGAGGCACACTCCGCTAGAAGCAGATTCACACATATCGGTTGAAAGATGCACTTTTATTCACCTTATTTTGAAATGTGGAACTAAGTAACGTGTGTGTGTGTGTGTGTGTGTGTGTAGAGTGGAGTCTATCTCTCTGGGTCAGGGTCAGGGCCCGATAGCGGAGACGATGATAGCCGAAGCTCAGAAGAACGGAAACTGGATTTTCCTGCAGAACTGCCACCTCGCCGTCTCCTGGATGCTGTCCATGGAGGAAATCATCAAGAGCTTCTCTGAGCCTGGTGTGTGCGTGTGCGTGTGTGTGTGTGTGAGCGCGCGCACGCACTCGTGTTTGTCACTGAATGAGTATAAAGCTCAAAACAAGCAAGTGAACCTGCATTTGTGTCTCCACACCAAAAACAAACAAAAGTAACTTGTATTCTTTGAAAGAATGTTCTTGCTTATCTTGCTTGGAAACCATTTACAGTACAGAGAACACTGCTGCTTCCTGATTGGCTGTTTATCAATGTACTGAGATGTGATTGGTTGGTTTTGCAGACATTGTTATCCATGAGAACTTCAGGCTGTTCCTCAGCTCAATGCCTACCAGCGTCTTCCCCGTCACTGTGCTTCAAAACTCTGTCAAGGTAACACACACGGGCGCGCGCACACACACACACACACACATGCACGCACGCACTGTGACTGTACTGACAATTTCTAGTTTGACATATAGGGAATAAAACCCTTGGGCACAGGCTTTATTCCTTTTATACCACAGCGATTTTTCAACAGTTACAGTTTGTGATTTATTAAAGACCACATGGTGTAATTGTTTATCAGTTTCTGGTGACATTTAATGTTGTGATACAGAATCAAGAATTCAGCAGCACTTGTAGTTAATAATGAACGTTATGTAGAAAAGAGGAGAGAGAGAGAGAGAGAGAGAGAGAGAATGCAAAAGGCAAAACAATGCAGAAGAACGGGCTAATAATTTTGAGAAACTCACACATGGTGTAATGTAATTGATTGATTACTACACACACACACACACACACACACATTAGTCCTTTATGATGAAAAAGTGACAGTGTAGACAGAAGCTGAGTGTAAATGCATTTACAAGTGCAAATGAAAACGTCTATCTCACTGATTAAACTGTCATGTCTGACAGACATCGTGTGTGTGTGTGTGTGTGTGTGAGAGGGAGGGAGAGAGAGAGAGACAGGGGGAGAGAGAGAGAGAGAGAGAGAGAGAGAGCACTTTGGCAATTCTGCATTCAGAGTGAATACTGTTCTTCTATCATTGTACAGTTGAAAGTGTGATGTGTTTTATGGTGTGTGTATGAACTGTATTAATATTACACAAACACACACACACACCAATACATTGTTAATGACAGAACTTCAAAGAAAGAACCCTATAATGTTTTGTTCATGTCCCAGTCTCGTCCTCTCACCATTTCTCTTTCTCTCGGGTGTGACACGGTGAAAGACGAAGGTGTGTGATCTTGGACCTACCTAGTAACAAGGCCAGTTTTACTTTGGTACTTGACTGTGGGCGCCAACAATTATGCAGGTCACTGAATGTACATTCTTCTCAGAAAGACACATTGGTCCACTGATTGCTCGGCGGCTTCCCGGAGGCACGCTTGCACGCTGCTCGAAAGTGGCTTTACAGCGGCGCCTTCTTCGAGGAGCACATCCTGGGCAGGAGGTGGAGGAAGATCATCTTTGGAGTGTGTTTCTTCCACGCCATCGTTCAGGTCAGAGCTCAGAGGCGTACGCAGGCACGCATAACCGCACCAATAAAGCCTTTCATATGTGTGTTCATGACTCACGAACATACAGCGAGAGCGAATAAGTCTTCAGGCACTTGTATATATGCATCCACTTCAGATTTACACACACGTTGTCTTTCGAATTTTGAAGAAAAAAGGATATACATATATATATATATATATATATATATATATAGAGAGAGAGAGAGAGCACCCTGACGTTGATTATTTTTCTATAAAAGCATGTCCCAAAGTCTTTTATTCCTTCCATACCACGGCAATTTGCCATCACATGCAATCTTTTATTTATTAAAGAAGAAGATGATGAACATGTCATAGTTTTTGTTTGTTTATAATTACATTTAATGTTGTGGAGCGTCCACAAAACACACATTTGTTCCTGTTGTGACTATTGTGTAGCTGTCGTCATAACTGTCGTTCCCTCACCACCTTCTCACCAAACTTACAGCTTTACCTTCCGTACGCCTTCCTACTGATCATACTGATGCTTGGTAAAATATCATCTGCGAATAAATGTTACTGTAGAATGTGTGTGTTTAATCCTAACTGAGTTATAGTGTGTGTCACACACACATCCTCTCCTTTTTCAAACCCGGAGAGCCGACCTTGTAGGCAATGCTCAAGTTGCTGTCGCTGTCCCTGTGTGCACTTCTCAACCTGAACCTCTACTGCCAGACAGGACACATCCCCTGGGACGCTCTCATCTACATCACCGGTGGGTGTGTGTGTGTGTGAGCAAGTGTGAGCAAGTGTGAGCATTATTCACTGATCTGCACCATCAGCCTGAGCCCTCATCTGTGCCTGAAGGAAGAGTGTGTAAGAGACGTTGCGAGTGTGTGTGTTTTATGCAGTGAAGCAAAACCCACGTCGGTGTCGCACTGTATAAACCGCAGAATCAAACTGGACGAGTGTTTAATGGGATGAAAAGCCAGTTTTCGCTGACTGACTCGAATCGCTGAGGACTTTTTCACTAAATATTTCTGACGCATATTTAAGTGCGTGGAGAGTTTATTCAGACTCGGAAGGCTATCAAACACACTTCTGACTAAATATGAAGAGAGAGAGAGAGTGTGACTTGGTGTCATTAAATATTTGCTTGCAGCTACGATGGCTGTCATTTTCCTTCGAAGACGACATTTGAATTTTAATTGCAAAAGAGAGACAGCGCCATGTTTCCCCTCCACAGACCGAGCGAGCAGTCAGTCGTCTTGTAAGGTGAAAATTGTATCAAAGAAAAAAAAAACAAGACAAAAATAATTTTACTGAATGAATAATTTGGCACAATGTTTAATAACACTTATTTAGCGAACGGAGACGAAGTGAAGGACAAATTTCAAAAATATATTTATATCGGGTCAAATAGTCTAAATAACATCACTTACACATAAGTACTGCTTATTACACAACACTGTGTGTTACCTGAAACACACATGATGTGTATGATGTGATGTACTGTTCAGCCACTCGCAATATAATTAATAGCTAATAACCGTACCAATTTTACTTCTTTTCTTTTTCGGCTCTCCTTTGTCTTACGACAATTAATTAACTGTGTTTGATGAATAATTGTTTAATGTTCATTAAAGTACTAACGTTTATATGTCTAACCTCTGTCATGATACAGATTATAAAAAAGTTTCACACAATTTAATAACAAAGGCAGCGGATTTTCTAATCAAACGACGTTTAATTGCGTATTTTACTCCAGAGAGGGAGTGTGTTAACGTGATTAGTGTGTAATTGCAGGTTTAGGGCTTAACTTTCCTTCTCTGACATTAATGTCTCATTAATCACTGGAAAGGTGACCGTCACTGATACTGATACAACAACATGAACAACATGAAGTGTGTGTGTGTGTGTGTGTAGGAGAGATTACGTATGGAGGGAGAGTAACGGATGCTTGGGATCAACGTTGTTTGCGCACCATTCTCAAACGGTTCTTCTCGCCAGAAACTCTGAAGGAGGAGTACAAGTACTCGGCGTCAGGTACACACACACAGTGGTGGTTCTAGTAATTTTTTCATAAAATATAAACGTGAGATGGGATTTCCTTGGTATTACATAATTACGTGAGACATCAGTGGCTGTTACTTTTTACATAATCATTTAATACATTGTAGAATGATTAAAATAAAAATCACACACCTGCTCGTCTCCGGTCTGTAGGGATCTACTACGCTCCCGCCTCCGACAGCCTGAGCGACTTCAACAGCTACATCGACAATCTGCCCATCATCGACGACCCCGAGATCTTTGGCATGCATGAGAACGCTAACCTGGCTTTCCAGGTAAAACACTAACACAATCACTAACACACTGCGAGGCACCGACACCACAGATCAACACAAAACATCACCCGAGCAGATCAACACAAACATCACCCGAGCAGATCAACACAAACATCACCCGAGCAGATCAACACAAACATCACCCGAGCAGATCAACACAAAGCATCACCACCCGAGCAGATCAACACAAACATCACCCGAGCAGATCAACACCTGATGTTGTGTTTGTGTTCCCACAGAGGCAGGAGACAGTGACTCTGATTAACACCATCCTGGAGGTGCAGCCGCGATCCTCAGCAGCTGCTGGAGGGAAGAGTAATGACGAGGTGGTGCACGAGCTCGCAGACTCCATCCTGAACAAGATTCCGGGTGAGTGTCGACTACACCACCATAAACTACACCAGCTACAAACTACACCAGCTGCACCATCCTCTTTAAACTACATCGGCTACAAACTACCCCATCCCCTTTTAAACTACACCAGCTACAAACTACCCCATCCCCTTTTAAACTACACCAGCTACAAACTACCCCATCCCCTTTTAAACTACACCAGCTTCACCATCCTCTTTAAACTACACCAGCTACAAACCACACCATCCCCTTTTAAACTACACCAGCTACAAACTACCCCATCCCCTTTTAAACTACACCAGCTTCACCATCCCCCTTTAAACTACACCAGCTGCACCATCCCCCTTTAAACTACACCAGCTGCACCATCCTCTTTAAACTACACCAGCTACACAAACACCACCCCCTTTTAAACTACACCAGCTACACAAACTACACCATCCCCTTTTAAACGATACCAGCTGCACCACCCTCTTTAAACTACACTAACTACACCATCACCTGTAGACCATCTATCGCACTCTCCCTTAATTATTTAAATAGTCCCACTGCTTTACAAAATTAAATCCCACCCAGTGATGTAAACCGTGTGTGTGTTTAGAGAAGCTCGATATGGACCATGCAGCAGAAACCCTGTTTGTTCGAGACTCTAATGGCCGAGTGAACTCTCTGACGACTGTGCTGGGACAGGAAGTTGACCGTTTCAACTTCCTGCTGCGTGTGTTACGGGTGAGCTTCATTGAAAGGATGTGAATTTAAAAGTGTGTTCAGGGAAATGTACATGTCAATAGAGCAACTGTTCCACATCATCTATGATCTCCGATCGTACCATTTTGGGTAAACATGCCACAGAAAGATGGTGTTTAGTTCTGTGCAGATTTTTCCTGTTGTATTTATACTCCCAACTATCCACAAGCCCAAGTTTACATTAAAAACATTTATAATGGTAATATAATACCGCTGAAGATATCCATTGAGGAGTATTAAACAGGATGTGTGGCAGTAAAGATCACATTTAGCATATTTTTCCTGGATCAATAAGAAATTCTGAACATGACCCAGATCTGTATTTCTCTCTCGGTGCTTTCCGGCTGTAACACGATTCAAGACCTGAGAGAAGGAAAGATCCGGAAATTTCAACAGGAATCCCTCAGGATTGAGACAGAGAAGCACTGACCTACATAAGAATTTGGACATTAATCTACTTGTGTAAATTGTGGTGTGTGTGTGTGTAGACCTCCCTATGCACCCTGCAGAAGGCCATAGCCGGCTTGGTGGTGATGTCTGAGGAGATGGAGCGGATCTACAACAGCTTCCTGAACAACCAGGTGCCTGAGCACTGGGCCAGCGCCGCGTACCCGTCTCTGAAGCCTCTGGGCAGCTGGGTCCGAGACCTGGCCCTGCGCTCCGCCTTCATAGACGTAAGACACAAGACACCCTTTACATTCTGCTCCCTTTAACTTATCTTAATATGAATCAAGGCCAAAGAATCGGAGTGTGTGAGTGAGATCAGACTGTAGTTAAACTCTTTGACAAAACACACTCTTCTCTCACCACCACACACTTTTGTCTCTCCTGACATAATTCATGTTATATAAAAGGACAGTGATGAGTCTTTTTGAAGTAAGGGAACAAACTATGTTAACAAAAAAAGTTTCGGACAGGAAGTCGTGCTCAAGGACAAACGCGTCCAGCGCTCTGAGGGTTTAATACCCTGCAGCCGTCTGCTCTAGTTAACAAGTCCGAGTCTTTCCCTGTCCTACATGGGAGCTGAAGCAGAAGCGATTGTCGCCCGATAGAGGAAACCTCCGGCTTGTTTTTAATGTCCGCCTGTCCTGGTGGAGGTCGTTTTAAACCCACTGTAGGATTCTGGGCCAGGAGTGTAGAAAGCAATCAGGACTGTTTTCACGACTAACGAAAATAAAGCAAGTTTGTTTCGGGTTTCCTCAGCAGGATGCCACAGTTAGATAGCTAGCAATAATGTGTTCTAGTAACCATTACGCTACATTTACGCTATACGTGTGAAAAAATAAGGACTCGCGTGATGTGCATTGTAACAATAACAACTGTACCAGCTAATTGAACCGCTCTATCTAGATTTATTAAAGATTCGATTCATTTCTCTGAATTTGAAATATCACCAATTTGATATTTCAGAAATCTCCTCCATAAATCTGATTTTTATGCACTTTCTTGTACTGATGCTCTGTCCTCCATGTTGTTTTTTTCTTTCTAGCTCCCAAGCAGCCACCTGATTGGTTGTTTAATATAAAAGCTTGATGTCACTTGCTGCTTTTCTGATAAGTTTAACTTCTTTACCTTTTAAAGCACTCAATTGTGACGAAATGTGCATGTAAAATGTGCGAGAGTAAGGAAAGGATGAGGGAAAAATGGCTAGTGTGAAAGCAGTGTAGACGCATTGGTGTCATGGTCACTAGGTAATTACTACACACGTGTTCTCGTGAAAAGCAGCTAATAGGCGTGTTGCCTGTTTCTGGAATTTTTCCACGCTTCTGTGCAGAGCTGGATAACCAGAGGTCAGCCCAAGTCTTTCTGGATCTCGGGGTTCTTCTTCCCTCAAGGCTTTCTGACAGGTTGGTTTTCTGAAAGTCAAACGAGTGTGTTTTTTTTTGTCTTTGCAAAATGATCAACTACACACACGTTACTGTCCAACAGGCACGCTGCAGAACCACGCACGCAAGTACAACCTGCCCATCGACGAGCTCAACTTCCGCTTCAACGTCATCCCGGTGTACCGAGACCAGGCCGTCATCACGGAAGCCCTGAAGAACCTCGGACCAGGAGCAGAACTTGACCAGGACCAGAAGGTCAGCTTGGGGTTAGCGGTCAGGGGGCGGGCTTTAACCCTGATGCCTTTAATGTGCTACTATACTAATATCACGGTTGCCTAAAAATTTAATTTTAAGGTCTATCTGTAATACACGCTGGATTTTACGCTTGGAGACGTATTTTTGTTAATGTTGTGTGTGTGTGTAGCTCCCCAGCATCGAGGACGGAGTGTTAGTGCATCCCTACAAGTACCTGAGCTCAGCGACCCTGCTACACTTGTACCACTACCTCCTACGCAACGGCGCCCACTACTTGGGCACGCTGCCCGTGGTGCAGTTTGAGCCTCAGCAGAACTACGTACCTGATCCGTCACTGTACCACGCGCCGCTGTATAAAACCTCTGCCAGAGCCGGAACCCTGTCCACTACAGGTAACATCAGACTAGTCTACATCACGCCTTATATTCATCGTTACATCGTTTTTATACAGCAAAGATTTGTGTATTCAGACTCGACTTACGCACGTGATTAAGGTGAATTTCCCAGCAGCTCATTCAGATCATTAAACTCACCTGAGTGTAGCTCACGTCTCTCTTTGTGTGAAAGTGATGGAGAATGGTGTGTATCCTCTAGATCAGGGGTTCTCAAACCTTTTGCAGCTAGGGACCCTTTAAATGTAAAAAAATATATATATATAAAATTACCGTACAGTCATATTTTGTCTATTTATTAAAGCCACAAAGCGTTTTATGCCTGAAATTTCCTCTGACAGAACACAGGACATTATGTATAGTGCGACTTGTGTTTAAGGTTATTCAGGTTTGGGTTAAATTCATATAATCAGGCTAATAATTATAAGGAAGGAAGAATAAATCGAATAACTTTTGCTAATGGTGGGTTGCGATTTTCTACCACTGTAATGACGTTTAATAAAAATAATCATGGACCCCAATTTGAGAACCACTGATCTAGACCAACCTCAATCAAGTCTTTCCACTTAAGTCTGGGAGATTTATTTATTTTTTTTCTTTTGGCTGTCAGTTGCAATATGCATACAAGTAAGAAAAATTACAGTTTAGAATATGATTAACAAAATGAGAAGAACTCAGTGATTCAGTAACCTCTAAGCTGATTCACTGGAGACGTTATATTAATTTTCAATTAGAAATAGATTAGTCTTAATCCAAAAATACACGATTCCTCCACAGCGTTTTACTTCGTGGGCTAGTAAACTAAATAGTGCGCGCAACGGAGCCCTGAGGTACATCGGAGTACATCGTGCTCTCACTGTGCTGCTGTGAGATCTTGAAATTGCACCTGTTTACTGTATATGATCACTTGCATGATTAACAGAATTTATAATGAAATTTAATAAGAAATTAAATAGGAACCCTGTCACAAACTGCAGAAGCACAACAAACATATTATACAATAAACACTACACTAAACGTGTATATATAGTGTGTTGGTTGTATAAGAAGCACTTTACAGAATGAAAGTGAAGGCTCTGGGGTTTTTTTCTTACAGGACACTCCACTAACTTCGTGGTGACGGTGATGTTGCCGTCCAACAGGCCCAACGATTACTGGATCTCCAAAGCCTCAGCGCTCCTGTGCCAACTCAACGAGTGAGCGACACCTGCACACTTTCCTTCCCTCATATTCACTCTTCACCCAGTGCCTACGACAGCAAAAACGAATAAAACACTTCAATAGCAGTTGAGACTAATCCTGAAATGCAGTGAACTCCATACCCTTGGAAGCGGAAAAGGCAATTCATGCTCTCAGTAACTCACACGGGCCGGCTCACACACAACTCTGACATCTTTATTGAGGTTTTGTTCGAAATCTATATTCTGTAATAAAATGGCTGTTAGTTCATGGAGTTGGCACAAAACCTGTACATGTTAGAAAGAGGACGGCAAGAAACACGAGAACAAATCAAACTGAGGAACAACACAACTACAACCACAGTGCTGTTATACATATACAAGTACATTTCACATAGAAAAAAAAAAAAAATCATCAGATCGATCAGATCCGTTACACCAGAACCTATTCACGTGTCTGAATTAAATGCTACTCACAGTGCAGTGCTTCGGTAAACCTCGGAAGATCGCTGCTTATCCACGGAGTAGTAGAAAGTAACGGGAAGCAATGAGCGTGAGACGAATTCAATCTGGTGCCGCTAACAAAAGGGGAAAGAGCTCAGCCGAGGTGTCCGTGGCTGGGGACTCGCGATTTCCCTCTTCTCATTTATCTGGTAATTAAAATCCAAAGCAGTCGACTCTGCTGTGTTTAAATTGGCTGAGGAGATTTTAATAGTGATTATAAAAACATTTACATATTCATGAGTCTTCCCAAAGCTGTCGAAATGATATAAGCCTGTTTACCAACACGGTTTCAAATGTACAATTAGACGTAAAGTTAGACCTTTATTTATTTATTTATTTATTTATTTATTTATTTTTATCAGAACTATGGGCCATACTCAGAGTCAGCGACTTGAGGAAATTTCAGAGTCGGGCCACGCAGCTGCTTAGGTCAGTTTTCAGGATGCGCCTTTAAACACAAGCACTTGAGTCTAAACCCAAAAAAAAAAAAACACATCTAGGATAGAAAATGCGAACTGAAGAAGGAAATACTGTTTTGTATTTCCTTTGTCGTCAAATGTAATATGATGCAACAAAAAAAGCAAGAGACAATTAAAAATGTAAAATATAAAAGGACTAATATGACGATATAAGATTAAGAACACAGCAAGCACGCAAAATCTACTAGGATTGCATCTTAACAGGAGTCTAGTATACTGCCAACACTGCATGAAAAGCCCAGCTGTAATCATCAGGAGAAACACTGCGACATTTGGCTTAATTTAACAAAATGGAGTCCGCATTCATTATCCGATAGCTTATAGAATAGCACTTGATCCAGCACGTTTGCGTAACTTCTGAATAGCGTTTACCTTCCGGGATTTCTGTATTAAATCCTCACTATGAGCACTTAACTCTGAATACGACCCTTAGTGGGCAGGGCAGATCTTATTGTTTAAGGATTAACAGTGCAAAGTAGAACATTTCTACAATGTTCCTGTAAGCTGAGGGCACAAGTCACAATGTCACTATAGTGTATTTTAAAAAAAAAATATTTCTAGCAGCATTGTGCTTGAACAAGAGGCGAGTTTTGAGCTACACTGATAGCAATACGATCGTAACGCAAGATCGTGATCGTCATGTTTGGAGTAAGGCACGAGCTGTAGCCTATACGAAGGACTTAATTATGGAAATAAGATGGCAGGGGCTTTAATAATCACGGCACTCGGCTTCTTCACTACAAGGCTTTCTGAGATTCGTTAGCAGTTGTCCATCAACACAGTGCTCAAGTGACACATTTGTAGAAGCAGCAACTAAAAACAGGTTCTGCAGGTATCTGTGATTTGGCAGGTATTTAGCAAAAAGCACAGTGTTTGGTGAAAAAATAGAAAGTGTTAAGATGATACTCATTAAATACCTACTGCTACACCAGCACTGGAAAGAGCCTACAGTGAACGGCCACGATAAACTACAGTCCAACGGGGACGCGGACAGCGAGGACTGGCTTTGAAAATAACACGATTTCAAAAAATACACTCGGATTACTTTTCTCTTCTTTCATCAATAATTATACAGGTTTTTCAAAAACAACAAAATACTTCTGAAGTACACACCAACGTGAATTGGTTCACACTTGCATGAATTCAATCGCACTCACTGACTCACACTGATTCAAACTGACTCGCACTGATTCAAACTGACTCGCACTTACACCAGTTCAAACTGACTCACTCTGATTCAGGTCCACCTGACTCACTGTGATTCTCTCTCTCTCTCTCTCTCTCTCTCACACTCACACTCACACACACACACGCCCACCCCAATTCACTGTCTCACACTGTCTCACACTGACTCACACTGATTCACTTGCTCACAGATTTACAATGACTCACATGGCCCACGGCAGAGACCTGCTTATTGTTCAGTAAATGTAACTGCTTGGTTTGATTCGTTATACACTTCGTTTTACGTTTTACACTCATGTTAATGTTTCAGCCGAAAATATGCAAACCCTTCAACGTTTTTTTCAACAACTTGGAGTGAATCTCAGTGGCTCGTATTGCACTTCTACGGATATTAATGGTTCATTTTCTCTTTTAAAACATTTGACTAGAAATAATGGAACAACAATTGACCAACATATTACTCACACTCACGCAGATGGAATCTCTGTGACTTACAGTGTCCTCTCATTCTCACACACGGGCAGTGGTCAGTTTCTCATTTCAGTGTAAAAGATAAAAGCAGGATGATTTATGTGAAGTCCTTGGAGACGGCCTCGATGAAGTTGGGTGCTGACATGAGGATGGCGAAGGTGCACACGATGGAGAAGAGCGAGAAGGCGACGAGGCAGAGGCGATCCACTACGGCTGCCGCAAACTTCCACTCGCCCCGCACCGCCTCGGCCTCATCCTGGGCCCGGAAACGCTGCGCCAAGTACGAAACCTCGACCAGCAGCCTCTGCAGCTCTCGCTGCTCGCCTGAAAGCGCCGGGGCTGCCTCACGATGCCCGCCGCTGCAGGAAACTCCACACGACACGCCCGAGTCGCTGCTATTGGGGCAGCAGGTGCTGTCTGGAGAGTGGAAGCCAAAGTAGAGGTTTGTGTGGCCGTTGGTGCCCATCTGGCCGGGCACGCTGCCCATCTGCAGGCTGCTGGTGCTGGCGCTGGAGTAGCTGTAGGCGGATTTGCGCTCATCACCTGGCTTCTTCATACGCAGGAACCAAGCGCACCAGTGGAGCAGGATCACCCGCACCTGAGCAAGAAGATAGCATAAGACTGCTGTTCAAAACCCTCTCGATGTAGCGTTTCATATCACGATACTTTCTGTTTTAGCCGTCAGATGCTGGCAGATTTTAACCAATAAGAACATTCGACAGCCGTCGTCATTGAAAGTTATTACTTCTGGCATTCTGTACACGTCATACATGTTGCTGTGAGCTACATCAGAAACACTGGACTTTTTCCCCTTAATACGAGATCAGAGGACACTGACGTTTCATGGACCTGACTGTAACAGTCACGCCTTCGTTTGCAGACCTGCTTTAAACTTTTCATTTCATTTTCAAAGATGATGCAAGAAATATTATTTAACTTCAATTAGCACATTTACTTCTTTTATTTAAATAAGTGTTTTAAATGAATGTATGTCAGACCTGTAGATGAGTTTGTGCTGGGGAAAAAAATGATTAATGAACAATAGTTAATGCAGTTTGAATTGAAACTGTAGATTCTGGCTATATACGTTAGCTACGCAGACTCGTTAGGGTTTTTCGCCCTCTTCTGCATCGTGCTAAGCCCTGTTATCTCATTAGCAGTGGGAGGTTTGGTGTTTATTGCTGCTTTAAATCAGAGCGTCTTCTCGCCCTCACCCATTTTGGCATTTTGCCTCCGTGTGGATCGTGATGATGAAACTGCAGGACGAGGACGGTCACGACGACGGACAAGCCCACGATCATCATCGTACTCGCAAAGTACTGAGCTGCACACAGTCAGAACATAGCTGTTAATTAAATAAAACAGTCATATCTACCACATTTCTGTCCTAGTTCAGTTTTCATTAATGATTTGTTTAGTGAGCTTGGATACTGTGAGGCTTATTAAATAATGAATTGTAGGTAATAAGGCATGCCTATGAGGGGGACGGAGTCGGAGGTGGCGGGCATGATCTCCGCCACCAGCAGCATGAAGACGGTGAGTGACAGCAGCACGGTGATTCCTGATGAGGAAAAACAAGAAGAGGAAATCAGTTCCCTTAGAAACATTCAGACATGGGTCAGTTCTGTGAACGATGTTTTCAAACATGCCTTGATGACGTTGCACCTTACAGCCTTGCTGTAAAAATGCCTGATCTCTGACACGGTGCTTTTACCTTGCGTTGAGTCAAGCACCACAAAAAAAAAAACAAACCTGCTGATCATCTCTAGTGTCCTTACAGGGTCCACACTTGACCTCGATCAGCTCACACACTGTACTGATATTCTGCTGTCAAAGTAATATAAAGTAATACAAAACAAAGTTCTAAATGATTAGTCTTCAGACTTTCCCTTATGTTCTACACTAACACTGCCTCTGTAATGCACGCCGCATTATATTATACACAACCTTTAGAAATTTTGAAAACACTCCAGAAAAGGATTTTTCACAAGCATAAGGCCAGGCCTTTGTTCAGAGCCGCTACACGCTGAGAATAAAAAGCTGAAAGCCGTAATAATGAAAGAAAGAGACTGAGCACAATAGTAAATCAATCTGCTTTCACATGGTGCTTCACCTCCCATATTGATTTGTACACAGTGGATTGGCTTCACTGCTGTTTATGTTCAGATCAGCCGGTGTGTGTTTCTGCGCGCACGTGTGTGTGTGTGTGTTACCCAGCGAAATCTTCTCTCCAGAGTCGGCAGGCAGCAGGAACACGAGCAGCGCGAGGCCGGAGATGAGGACGCAGGGAATGAGCAGGTTGAGTCCGTAGTACAGCGTCCGCCTCCTGATGGTCACCGTGTAGGTCACATCCGGGTACGGCTCCTTACAACACTCATAATACAGCTCATTCCTCTTCCCTGGGACCCCTACACACACACACACACACACACACACACACACACACACACACACAGAGTAATATCTTTTATAGCTGTTGTATAACCCTTCATTACATTTATCCAAAATCGAAAGAGGGCGCTGGAAGATTTACAGCCACATCTCTCTCTCACACACACACACACACACACACACACACACACAGCTGAGGTTTAACTGCAATCAGGACAGAAAATTAAAAATAAATAAATAAATAATTTCAGCTGTATCTAATGACCTCAGTGTCCTCATAAAATTTTTACTGTTCTTTTCCAATAATTATTTTAACTCCACAGTCTGGAACACTGGTGATGAAAAAAATCCTTTTTTACTGTTTGACTGTGGTCTCGCAAGCTTCACACAGGAACTGTCCTAAAATAGTAATAATAATAATAATAATAATAATAATAATAATAATAATAATAATAATAATAACTGTAGGCCGCTGAATTGGGTTCTTCAAATCCACACAGTTCTGCACACTAGGAGTTTGTTGGAAATCATTATTTTGTCAGATTTAGCAAAAAGCCGACAGGGAATAAGAGCTTCAGTGAAGACACTGTAGCGCTGCTTTGATTTTAACATCAGCTGGGATGTTTTATATAAAATCAAACATCACCACAAATTTACGCTCTTTTGTGTGTCCGGACTCATGCTCAGCTCGTGCATCTAAGACACTACACACACACACACACACACACACACACACACACAGAGAGTGCATTTTCGAAACTTTTGAACTGATTACACCGCAAGTTTCAGACTAATTATTGTCCTTGGGCCGAGTGTGTGTTTGTGAAAGAAAGATAAAGAAAAGAAAGAAAAGAAAAGCACGATACTGATCTGCATATACAGCCATGCTGACGCTCTCTAATTAGACCCTTATGCAAAATTCATCAGTTTCCGTGTGCTTCACTTCCGAAATTCAAAATTAAAAATGCAAAGCCAATTTCAGTAGTGCATTTATTCAATGAAACTAATTTAGGAACATTCCCTCCTGCCTTTGTGCTCCATTATACATTCAGACCTGCTGCGTGTCCTTGATATGAGCGGAATTTTAATTTTCGGAATATCTGGCATAGCTTTGAGCAAAAAAAACTCATCTGACAAAAGATGAGCTTAAGCGAGTGCGAGTCAGAAACAACAGATCAGAGAAACCTCAAGTGCTCCATCAAACTAAAACTCGGAACTCAGAGTTTCCGGCCTCCTCGACTGCCTAGTAAACTCGGGACGTCGAATCATCATGGCTGCTCACAGCATCAAGAACGCGCGACTCATCACAGTTAGCTGACTAGCTTTTCACAAAAGACAAAACAGCGTTCCGAATCCCAACTTCCGAGGAAAGTCGAATGCAGCATCACTAGCTAATCATTTTTATTCACATGATCTCCCCCTTGTGGTCAAACCTGTTATAACACGATAACTTCAACCAGTGTTACTTTTCTCTTTACTATTTTATGGTCTAGGTTTATTATTCGAGTATGTTTACTGTTGTATTGAGTTTATTAACTGAGATTGAATGGGAATGTGTTGTGATATCAATATCAATGGAGAAATATTTAGCTTAAGTGGTCCAGCTTAGATTTAACATCCTAATTGCTGTTAAGATGTTTTGAGAGGGATATGTGGTGTGTTCTGTTACGTTTAACCAGCATAGGAAGCTTTCCCTATTATTCACACTTGGTTGAAGCAATGAATGCAATTTAAAATCCGGTTTTAAAAGCAGCGGTAAAGCAGTATTGATGCGAGTGTGCAAGCTAGATCAATATGCAGAAGGTACTGAATTTACTGAAGTCTGCTTAATGGGGTTTTTTTTCTTCAAAAAATTCCAATGAGAGAATGAACCCAAGCAAACTAAAAAAAAAAGGTGTTAACTACATACTTATTTAACGATAGTTCATTTGGAATTTTTAGTTCGCATTAATGAACGAAAAAAAAATAAAAAAATCACGGTATGAACTATAAAAAAGTCTTTCGAGCGGAGAGCTCAAACCACCGGCGCTGTCAGAGTCATACGGCTATTTACTGCAGGGCTCCTGCGCAGAACGCTGAAAGGTTGGCAGCTCGGAAACATTTATTTTTGGTATTTTCCATCTCTGCAAATAATTCCTCAAGCTCTGACCCTGACGTCTGGCGCTGTGTGAAATCTAGCAGAGGGTTCAGAGTGTGTGTGTGTGTCCATATGAGTGCCAGGACATGAGCAGTTAGCATTACAATCCCATCTGTTAGACAGTATGGAGGGGAGAGAGAGAGAGAGAGAGAGAGAGACAGAGGGAGAGAGAGCGAGAGAAAGAGAGAGAGAAAGAGAGAGAGACAGAGGGAGAGAGAGACAGAGGGAGAGAGAGCGAGAGAAAGAGAGAGAGACAGAGAGAGAGAGAAAGAGAGAGGGAGACAGCAAGAGAGAGACAGCGAGAGAGGGAGGGAGAGAGAAAGAGGGAGAGAGAGAGAAAGAGAGAGAGAGACAGAGAGAGAGAGAGAGAGAGAGAGAGAGAGAGAGAGAGAGGGAGCGAGCTGTAAAAATGAGCATGAACCATAATTTAATACTTCCGTTTATTCAAGGATCTCTCCGAGCGCTAAAATCTGTTGTCCTAGTCGGCTCTACAGTCTGGAAAAGAAAGCCGTCCTTCCTCTCCTCTTTCCTTAAAGCCAGTCACAGGCGTCTGGGAGCTCATGTATACACTAGAACGCTCGATCCTTCAGAAAGAAGCGGTGGTTTGCTGAGTTTTCCCTGGGAAGCTCTCTCTCTCAGACTGGTAGCTGTGGTGTAACAGGACACCGAACTACGACTAAACTGCTTCTAAAGCGACATTAAAAACTTTATCTGCAGTGTAGCTATTTCTGGATCAGCAGCATCTCTATATTTTAGTGCTGTAGTCAACATATAGACCAGTTTTTGTCATTTATGTCCCAACTGCCGTATAACAAACTTTTTTTTCCAACAATTCCTCAATAATAAGAAACACAGACTTGTCTTTCTGAAAGAATATATTCATCTCGACCATTTTAATATGTAATCGTTCACGTAGCTGAAGTAAGATGTTTGGTCCATTCACTATGAAATGAATTCATGTCATTTTTACAGCTGAATGCAAAAGTTTGCACATCCTTCCTTTAATAATATTTACTGCAGTTAAATAATATAAATGAACTTTTATGCCACTTTTGTTCCACCGTTATTCTACATTCTTGGGCTGCTGTTTTCCCCCCAGTAACTCTTCTTCCAATTTCCGCTCATATCTTGGTGTCTCTCGTGTCTTTTTTTTTCTGAACAATACTTTTCACTGTTGGTAGCAGTCTCGCTAAACACTTTCTTTTTGATTTCTTTTTCCCCTGCCTCCAGCGTCTCAGTTGGAAAACTCGTTAAATGAGCAGTTTTGTTTTGTTGATAAACTGTAAAATTGATGCACGCGTTTCTTTTTTTATCCCCAGTAACCCAGGGAGATGCAAACTTTTGCACTCAACTCTAAATGATTTCCCCCCAGAATTCATATCTGATGCTCAATTAGCACAACATGGCACTTTTTTCACCCCTTCTCTTTCCGTCCTTTGGGTTTTCCTGCTTGTTTTGAAAGACATGGAGCTTTCGAAACAGCATGCAACAGAAGGCAAGTGGAAAAAAAATGTTTTTAAATGAACTGTGAGAAACAGAACTTCCTTTAAGGGAAGGAGAGAAACATTGCGAGTCTATTTTTATATTAAAGTCTGACGTGAGTTATGTAGCTTTCTACAGACTCCGTATGGGTTAGGGAGAGGGTGAGAAGTGGACTGGGTCAGTGTTAGAGAGGAAGAGAAGATTATTCACTCCTCTTTCAGAGAAAGATCAATGCAGGAAGACGATCAATACTCTTCTTTTAGAAAAAAAAAAAGGCTACATAGACTATAAGAGTCATATAGTGAGACATGAATTTGGCACAAGCAGGAAAATCTGACAGTCCCTCAGTAGCAGAGTGAGTCACAGAAGATGAAAAGATAAGTATAGAGAGAGAGAGAGAGAGAGAGAGAGAGAGATGTACAGTGAGATGAATGCTGTGTCCTGGATTTTTCAGTATCCTCAAAGTCTTTCGAATGTGTCGCTTTTATTGCGCAGCATTTCAACCACCACATGGCCACCCAGGCCTCGCGTGATATCAGACTGTAGCCCTCGCATCTAATAATCTATTCATAATGAGCTACTAAATTACACCATCTTTAGCCTCCTGCTTTAGCTACCTCAGGAGCTACCTCAGGAGCCACCTCAGGAGCCACCTCAGGAGCTACATCAGAATTCAAATAGCAGATTGGAGTACAGTGCAAGCGAGAGGCTGAGAAAAAAAGAATGGAGAGAATTCATAGAGAGAGGAAAAGACAGCGGTAGAAGGAGGTAGAGACAAAGTTAAAGAAATAGAGAGGGGGAGAGAGAGAGGTAAAGATGAGATCGAGTGAAGTACGGAGACAGAGAGGATGAGGTAGGAATGACAGAGAAAGAAAAGGAGAAGAAAGGAGAGTGAGGAAATATGAGGGGGAGAAAAAAGCAAAGGTAGAAAAATAATGAAGGTGAGAGAGGGAGAAGTAGAGAATAACAAAAAAGGAAGAGAGAAGGAGAGAAAGAGAGATAATAAGCAAGAAGGAATAAAACGGAGAGAGATAAGTATGAAGGAATAGAGAAACAGTAAGATGGGAGAGAGAGAGAGAGAGAGAGAATGAAAGAGGGAGGTTAAGAAAGCATGAGTAAGACTGTGTGTGTGTGTGTGTGTGTGTGTGTGTGTGTGTGTGTGTTTTTCTCACCCACGAGGTCCCACTCTCCATTGGGGATGTATGTGGAGATGTCCACCTCCTGCATCTGCAGGTCCAGCAGCCAGCCGTTGTAGGTCCAGGAGCCAAACTTCAGGTCGCACTTCTGCACGTCGAACGGGAACCAGCGCACGTCAATGTAACACGTGCTCTTCAGAATACCTGACACACACACACACACACACACACACGTTTTGCTACAGAATAATCAGAGACCATAAAAAATTTTCCAGCATGACTGAGTGAAAATCTACTCAAGTCTTCATTTGTAAATGAAACCAAACTGCAATTTTAATAACACTCCAAAAAGTGAAAGACGATCGTACGCCTGCAGCACAAAGCCACGATTTCAGCAACAGTATCAAGTTCCACATGACGTGACTTGAGATCAAATGATTCCTCAGAATGATCGGATGATTCCCTACTCACAGCTTCAGTTCCTACCTAAGAATCCTTCCTAAAAAAAAAATGTAAGGAAAGAAAACTGTTGACGGGATGAGATGAAACCCCAGTGCTTATACGACCTCTCGTTATAGGTGTATAGAAGAAAATAAAAGTTGGAAGGAAGTAGAAGAGATCGTTGGGTCTCTGGAGTCGGTTTGTAAATCATGTTCTCCAGGCTACACTTTGGCTACTGCACTTTCTCATCGGAAATAAAAAGCGCTGAACTGACGGTACACGTCCACATCAGGCAACAGTAGCGCAAGGAGACAAACTGTAAGCGGCGTTAGCGTGAACGCAGGGTAAGTAGGGCTGGGTGAAAAACATCACAATATTTACAGATATTTACAAAACTTCTCTAGCGCAGTAGCTCATCCCCTCGAGCAGTGCAAGGCTCATTGCTGTTGGTGTTCATTCTGTTTTAAACACAATGGGTGTGGGGCTGTGAGACGTCAGCTTAAAAAACATCAGCTATATATGAAATATACAATATATCGTCCACCAACATGGTGGCTAACGGACTCGGAGAACGAGGAAGCACTAGAGAGTCGGCGAGTTTTACCTGGTGGGATATACTGACAGGCTCCGGATGAGTTCACCAGCACGTTGGTGTGAAAGGTGGCGTCAAACCTCTCATCAGCACTGAGAAGACAAAGGAACGGAAACAACACATCTGTATTTTGGTAGAATTCATGATTTTGTATCATTTACCACAAGCGTCACTCCAATACCCAGCATGCATCACGCCAGTACGTCTTCAAGTCACTGGGGAATTACGTGTCGCAATACGCCGCTGATTATTTTCCTGTAACAGGAAGTGTTTTATTGCTTAATACTCTACAGCAATATTTATCCACAGATAAATAGACCCGACAGTCGCATGTCCTGTCCTGAACCGGATTTGCATATTTTAATCTTTTGTGTTTACTCTGATGATTCACGTCTTTCTCCTCCTTAATCATTCCTAATGACTGATTTCAGGACATTTGCATAACAGTGCAGTGATAACTCGCTCTCTGTGAAAAATGCCTTTGATTAAATGTTGAGTGCCATCAGGCTTTGTTGGAACTCCGAGCTGCATTAACATTATTAAATCACACCTGCTAGCATGCTAACAAGCAGAGAATAGGACAAAATGGAGGAGTCATTGTAGAGAAAAGTTCCTTTGTGAAAGCCAGTGACATTTAGCATTAGTGTGGCAGGAATATATTCTAATCATGAACAGTCTGACCTTTTATGTGTGTGTGTGTGTGTGTGTGTGTGTGTGTGTGTGTGTGTGTGTGTGTACACGCTACATGCTCTCTTTACAACCTCTCTCCACAATGTCGAAGACCAGGACAGCTCTCATGAGCACATAAATTTGTCCTTTTCCACACAAATGCAGCACAGTCATCATATTCACACCACATCCTCTACCTCTATGGCAGTGTAGACGTGCAAGGGTTCACTACGTGATTTGATGAGGACGAAAAATGATACAAATCGTATGTTGTGACCAAACTCGCAACATATCAACCTAATCGAACACTGGGACGCTTTGCTTTTGTGCTCAGCAAGGTTGTAAAGAATGGTTATTTGAACCTGAAACAGTCTGGCCATGCTCCTCTGATCTCTCTCATCAACAAGGCAACTGCCGCTCACTGGACTGCATGAAAATCCCAGGAGATTTTCTGAAACACTCTCAAACTCGCTCTCCCTATTCTGGAGATTGCCTCAAAAGCTTTTAACAGCACAGGAGTCCACTGCCTCTTCACGTCCAGGTTAGTAAAGAATCTCGGCAAGTTACATCAGGTGGAGGAAAGCGATGTCATTATGGGGAGGGTAAGTCAAAAATGTTAGCAATAAGCCTCTCGGTTGTCCCCTAATGTAGCAAGCTATCTAACAGTGTAGCTACAAGACAGCGGGAAGGGGAGGATCCTCACTCAGTCCCTTGTATGATCCTTAAAATGGCCGTCACATGAAACGTAAGGATATTATTTTACAAAAGAGGTGGTACACATCCTAATCCTAAAATTATAAAAGTTACTGAGCAAACAGCAAAATATACAATAAACATGATAAGAAATAATACAGTACAATTTAGAATAAACATCACTTGGCAAACACACACACACACTCGCCTGCTGCTGCTCCTTCATTTTTCACATCATTAATCCTGGCTCACACTCAGCTGGTGTGGCTGAAATCGATGGGTCAGTTTAAGCATCAGAGTTTACAGTACAGGGCTCAAATACTCACTGAAATATAATATATTTAAATATAATACAGCGCTATAGTAATACACAGTCCTATACAAGATGCTAAAGGTTTTAAATTACATCCAAATAATGTTTTCACATCTTTCCTGCCTTTTGTCAAACACTATAAGACTCCTAACAATTAGATGAATCACTGATTGTCCTTGATGGTTCCTGGTTCAATAATAAATACAAACACATCCACTTCCTGCTTACTGAAGTCTTTTATACTGCTAATAAAGGATTTTTCTCTGTTCTGGTAACTCTTTGTATTTGCTCATTGTAGAGAGCGTCTTGTTCTAGATTAGTATCTCAGGCCCGAAAGAACGCAATCATCTTTAATTTGCTGATCAGCTTGGAATTCTGTCCTAAATAAATCTCACCTGTTCCTTTTTACTCTTTACTGAGGTTGAGGTTGCATTCTACAGTAGTCTCAGCCTCAGAAGCTCTGAATACTGGATACCGAGTATATACGGTATATAAGATGTCTTTGGTACACTTTTCTGGCCGCAAGCTTCAGAATCGTGCGTTTAAATGAAAGTGAAGCCAAAAGTAAAGTAAAACCAAAATATCAGTTCATTCGCAGGGAGATTTAGGCTAGGCAGAACTCCATGGGTCTACCAAATGGGACTGGATCCGGCTGATGACCCCTGATATAATCAGATCTGATTAGCATGCACCGATCATTCCCTTTCATTGGCTCAAGCATCAGTGTTTTAATGCCTTCTATATCTGCCATAATTTAGAACGGAGTAGAGTTCAGCCAAAACATCAACGCACAGTAATTCTCGTCCTTGAACTCATTGCATCAGCACATTCTGAAACGGTCCTACGGGTATTAGCTCATCATCTGCCAAGGCTAAAACACCAAGCCAAGGGGAGAATGTAGAAAGACTTGATGGCGGTTGTTTAAAAAGACAGATGAAGTCACTTTAAAAGCGCTCCGTCATATCCTGCACTGTGGGGTGTGTGTGGGTGGAGGTGGTGGGGTGGGGGGTGTTTGTCAGTGGCAACATTACAGAGTTACAGCCAATACAGATTTGCGATGCACGACAAATCAGAAGTAAATTACTGCTTTCAGCCCTTAAAAGGTACTCCTTAAACCTCATTAGTCTCTCCTTATTACTCCCTCCTTCCTCTGTGTGACATCAAATGATATTTTAATTGCTCGCAACCAATACAGCATAATTATACGCTTATTAAAATGTAATGCGCATGTGACGGGTGGCGTTTGGGCAGCATTTAATAATATATAATATTTCATTATATTTCAAAACCATTGCCTCGTACTACAGCACGGTCTGATCGCTCAGATGAGTCTGCACTTTAGATTTAATGTATAAAACTGACACGTCGTGGCACTTTACACATCCGCGGATGCCTAAAGATGGAGTTTATGTGCCGGGGATGACAAAGCAGTGAGACAGAGCAACATGCCTCATCGATTCCTTTGTCTCTTGGAGTGCTTCTCAAGATGTATTCGGTTTTAGCTCTGTTTTCTCCTTCCTCCATCACGTTTTCTCTTTTTCACTGTCCATTTCCTTCTTAAGTCTCGTACTTTGCTTCGTCTCCGTCACCTTCTTGCCTAAAGCGTGTGTGTTGAGATGCTGATATTTTTGGTCTGTCTCCTTTCTCCGTCCACTCTGTTATTATGTCTAACCTGCTGTTTTACACCATTCCTTTCCTTCTTAATCCCTTTAGAACCAACAGTGTATGACTCTGTTAATTATTATTATATGAATTATTCAGGAACTACAGTGAAATTAATAGCTAATGTGTTTAGTTAAGAGAGAGAGGAACGCACCAGGGACATAAATCTCGAACTGTTCGGGCTCTGCTTCTCTGTTGTCTAAGTCTTGTTTACTAGTTTGCCTCCATTACTTTCTACCTTAAGAACTTAAGAATTTACTTCCTCTCTCTCTCTCTCTCTCTCTCTCTCTCTCTCATTAGCTCAAGTCTCATTAGCTCTGACTCTTTTCTTCCTACATATCTGCATCAATCTATCCTCAAAGAGAGAATCCAAGCATACAAAATGAAATCCCAAACCAAATCAGTGTCTTCAGGCAGCGAGTAAACAAGGCATGAGTATTTACACAGCTGACAAGTTTGGCAAGACTTCGCAATGAATAAATGCTTTATGTAAGCTGGAAATGATGGGCGGAGTTTGCGTCAGGACAGTGAGGACCGCAGCCTCTGCTGGCAGGGAAGGATGAAGTCCTGGGCTGGTGTCATTCACGGCTTATCTTTGTTTCTGATTCATAAATATCAAACAGAATATATCCAGTGTATGTGTTGGAGTGAGAAAGAGAGACAGATGCTAGCAGAAGGTCATACATGGGTAAAGAAGCGTTTCGTTAATAATACATCAAGCAACACCTGTCTCCAGTCAAAACTATAAAACACTCCAGTGTTGTACGGCACACGGAATGATGAAGAATTTCATTCTCAGGCCACAACACGGTTAAACTTTACAACCTGAAAGTACAGTTTTTAAAACTTTGTGCATTATGTACGTATGCACATCACTAAATACAAATGACTACTTTAAATGCTTTACATGTACTACATTTACTTTGGCATAAATAAAGACCAGAACATACTTGTAAATATACTTATAACAGTTTGGGGTTTGCCTCGAAGAAGACTTATTGACTTAGAATTATTTGAAATAAACAACATATTGACTTAAAAGTATATGCTTAGCTCATCTGTGAAGGTTCTGCAATCATTAATATGATAATTATATCCTGTTATCATGTGCATACATTCTGTTAATTATATATATTTTGCAAGTGAAAGGGAGTTCGTTTGATCCTGAGGATAAACTGGGGCATGCTGTATGCACATGTCATGTAAATAAGGGATATGATGTACCTTAAAAGCCTATGAATATTCCATACAGCGTTATGCATACCTGCACTTAATGCACGATAAGAGTCGGCTTGAAACGCTATGTAAGGAATAAAAATAATAAAGCTTCAACAGATTTACTTATGTTCATCCTCGCTCAACACTGGGAGCCACTGATCTTTAGTGTAAGCAGCTTAATGTTGTGTGTAATTCTCTTTCCGCTCTGCTAAACTCCCTTCCTTTTCCTACCTCCATCTTTCTTTTTCCCTTCCCTTTGTCAGTCAGAAAATCCTCTTTTTTTTCCCACCTCACTTCAACTTAACTCTCGTGCGTAATGAGATAATAATGGCTATATAATAATGATAACAACAATGGCATAATGGCTATAATCCTGTTATAACTGCCTTAAAAGGACTGTCTAGTAAAGCACTTATCTAATTTAGCAGCTGGAGATTAGAGTTTTTGATATAGATAAGGTTCAAGGCAACTGTTCCAGCAAGCAAGACGTTGCCACTTATTTATAGCTTAAACTTAGAAATGTTTTAATGTGTGATGTCCTCGTCCAGGAATCCCTGTTGCCATTATGGCCATTCCAGTAGTAAACTTTGTTAGATGATCCTTTGATATGACTGGAGACAAAATAAAGAATAAACAAATAGAGTCATGTAATTAAATTAGTCATAGTTAGGGGGCCAAGCACCAAAGGTAGCTTTCTTTGTTTCATCTTTTTCACATTTAGCCTCCTATAAACTTTCCACTGCATAATTGAAGTAAAATTATCAACATGTTTCCTGGCAAGTTTAGAATTGGTACTGCTTTTATTCAGGATATTTTATAATAACTGGCAAAATATTTAATTTGTACCTAATTTTTGTGTAATTTTTTTGTGCTGTCACTTCTGAGACATGGTTGAATGAGCTGAATAATTTTAAAATTCTGGGTTTAAATCCAAAGCTTTGCAGGTCTTTGAAACTGGAACAGCGTGGGACAGTTGGCAGAACTGTAGACTCGAAAATGAAACTGGCCTTGGTTCTTCTTTTTTGTAATTGGCCACCAAATATGAGCTTGCCCTCAGTCATTTTTTCCCCTCAACATTTAAATAAAAGAGAAATTTATCCTTTGGGTTCTCAATATTCCACATCACATAGTGCTTGGCCCCGCATTGCTTCTCAGTACTCTGCTGCTTTACTTTTGATTATATTTGATATCCAGTTGTTCACAGCACGAGGAACATTATATTTGGTCCAGATTCAGTACATCATCAAAGGCTCTCAGTTAAGATATAGTGCATTAAATTTGCAGATCTGTGTAGAGCTTAGCAGTGATGGCTTTCCTGTTGGCTTTTTATAGATTTATTTTCTCAAATGCCACATTTTTTAATCTCTTCGCCTAATCTCTCTCTCCGTATAATTTTTTCCCCCAACTGTGGCTGCTATCTGAACGGATGAGTGCTGGCAAATGTGTAAGTGCGTAAAAATTCCATTGTTATAAATTTCATTCATTCATTCTCTGTAACCACTGATTGCATTAAAGTATTCAACCAAGTATTCAAGTCATGAAACACCTAAATTAGTTCTGATGTAACTAGTATCCAAAATAAGTTAGATAATACGTTGAATGGAGTCAACCTCTGTGCAATTAGTGTCACATGATAAATACATTTGTTCCTGGAAGACCCAAAAGTGAGAGAACATACCTAAACAAACAGCATCATGAAGACCAAGAAGCTATCCAAGTCCAGGACAAAAGTTCTGGAAAAGTACCAATTGTGGCTTGGTTAGAAAAAAAAAAAATCCCAAACTTTGAACATCCTGAGGAGCCTCATTATATCCATTAAAAAAAAAATGGAAGGAATATGGCACAACTGCTACTCTGCCTGAAGGAGACCATTAGTCAGAGGAAAGCAATCAAGTGGGAACTCTGATGGAAAAGAGAGCAACAGCTCAGAAGCTGTTCACAGGACAACCATAGCCACAAAGCTTGGCTTTATGGAAGAGTGATGAGCCATGTGAAATCCCATTTGGAGTTTACCAAAAGGCATGCTGGAGAGAAAATTCTAATGAGAACAAAATTAACCTTTTGGTCTTCAGACAAATGCAGACACCAAACATTGCCCAGAGAACACCATTCCCACAGTGAAGCATGGTGGTGATAGCATCACGGTGTGGGGATGTTTATCATCAGCAGGGACTGGGAACTTGCCAGGATGGAGAGCAAGATGGATGGAGCTAAATATAGAAATCCTAGAAATAAGTCTGCAAAAGCTTTGACTCTAGAGCAGAGCTTCACCTTCCAACAGAGCAGTGGCCCCAAGCATGATACACAATTAGACACGCTTGACAATATCTGCATAATGAATCTCAACAGTATTTTACTTATTTTATGTAATTATACCACAGAGAGTTAGGAACAGCTGTAAGACTTGGGCATGGTGACCCCAGTGCCAGATGTTCCACCTAAATCACACGAGGCCACAGTTTTAAAGAAAGATGCATAATTTGTATAATGTATAATCTGTATGTTTGGTTTACTTTCTTGTAACATCTTTGTGGAAACAATTGTGTGTTTTTTCATGTTGTCTTTCATGCAGACTTGCTTTAATTCAATCATATTGTTCCAATGTTTTTGCATAAAAGATTTCAAATGGAAAAGTTTGAACATAAAGGATTTAAAGCAACTGAGGTCCCCAAATCATTTGTCTTTTTTTTCCATTTCCATTTTTTTTTTTTTTTTGTAGCTGGAATATTTTCCAAGGCAGAAGGACCTAGTGGGGCAAAATATTCTCCTACACAGACACACACACACACCATCACCATCATCAGTCTAGAGACTGTCACGGACACCTCAAGACTCCTGCTGATGTGGAATATCCTTGTGCCTGAGGGTAAAAACACACACCATCCCGAGGCACACGGGAGTTGTGGTTCTGTGAGTAAATCATGCCTGAGGAGGTCTATTAGTGAGCGCAGGATTGGGCTCAGTGGAGCTTAAAGTTATACACCCTGACCTACACACGTCTTATTGCATTTATTACTCCTCCGTGTTATGGAGTAAGGTGATAAATTACGGTGATAAATTCTCACGAAACATAATGAGGTCAAGTGCGTGTTTGCAGAGCTTAAAATGTTTCACATGGGTTCAGAAATTCTCATAAATTCAAGATAAAGGAATAAAAAACCACAAACTGAGACTACGGCATAAAATAGCAGGTGACAGATTAAAAAGTTCGCATCATCTTATGAGGGATGTTATTTTCTCTCTCACTGCATGTGTGTGTGTGTGTGTGTGTGTGTTATTTTCGTTGCAGTGTTACCTGTTATAGAGGAGGATGTCAGGCGTCCAGATCTGATTGGATGGGAAGCGTAGATTATTAACGCCTGGGTAATTCTCAGGGTTCCAGCTTAGATACACATCTGTCCAGCCCTACACACACACACACACACACACACACACACACACACACACACACACACACACACACACACACAAAATGAGCACACACATCTGTCGTCCAGCTGGGGCACAAACACAAAGTCACCAAGGGGACTCTCAAAGAGGACACACACACACACACACACACACGTACAATGTGCACAGTCCAGTTTTTCGCACATTCACTTTAATTCTCTCATTTGCTGTTTGCCAATATGAGCCTTCTGGGTGATGACCCCTGTGTGGTGTTTAATTTAGTGTTTATGAATCACTAAATATTACTAAAGATATAATCAGAAAGGTCCTGTTATATTTATATTTAC
>CM074972.1:11142632-11159245 GCA_037577455.1 Pangasius macronema
GCTTAAATAAGATTGGGAAATGGGATTTTAGAAGAAATGAGTTTTTGACAATATAAGAAGACTCTTATTTTAAAAAATCATATTACAGCCATTTTTTTTAAGTGTGTCAAAAAGTAATCTAACTACACTAACCAATAAAAATTTGTCAAACTGAGCGAATAGACAGTGAGTGTCTGAGTGTTAGAGGGAGAGATGGAATATGACACAGCTTCGGAACACCTAAAGCCTACCTCTGACTCTCACACTTTCCACGAGTGAGTGTCACGCACTAACTTAAAAGTACGAGTTTTGCAGTAGGGAGTGATAACCTGTATTGCATTCTGAAACGTAGGTTTCATTCTTTCACACAGACTGGGAGAAGCTTGTGTAGAGAGAGAATAACAAAGTTACCTAAGCAAAAAAAATAAGCCTACTGTTAATCTTGAAAATCATTCAAGTTACTGGTCACTTTTCTGCAACTTCAATTATCTCTTGATTATTACAATCCTGCGAATGTTTCTACAAACCTTTACTCACCACATCTATAATCTGGAGCAGTGTGAGTCCAAGTTCCACGACCAGAGGTGCAGAGTCATTGGCCACGGGTCTCTCCAGCCCCAACATCAAGAGGTTGTTGAGGAATATGTTGAAGGAGACCACGAGAGGGACATATCTCGGATGTTCGTCTGTCTGTAACACTTTATCTTTAAGAGCCCTTCACTACACTAGTCACGAAGGGTTTTAGTAAAAAGAAAAAAGGACATCTGCATGTTCTCCCCATGCTTCGGGGGTTCCCTCAGAGTACTCCGGTTTCCTCCCCAGTCTAAAGACATGCATTTCCAAATTGTCTGTAGTGTGTGAATCTGTGTGTGTGTGAGATTGCACCCTGCTATGGGCTGGCAGGGTGTCTCCTGCCTTGTGCCCAGAGTCCCCTGGGATAGGCTCCAGGCTCCCCGCAACCCTGTGTAGGATAAGCGGTACAGAAAATGGATGGATGATATTACAAGACTTATACTGAAAACGTGAGAGGTCGTTTCTTTGTTGTTAATCATCACAAAGCCGCCCCACACTACAAGACTTGCCCAGAATAAAACGCTGCACTTGACCCATGACCCTGACTTTCAGAAGGGAATTTCGAGCATACAAATGTGACAAAAGATGACAGTTCAGCGAGGACGTCACTCCATCGGTACATCACATACGACAAGATTTGATGGTGTGCTAAAGGATTGCTGAGTGGAAAGTTTTGAACATTTACATAAACACTTGCCTATCAATAAACCTAAATTCATGATAAAACTGATAAGAATTTGAACAGGTGGGGACGGATAAACGGACAGATTCCATTCAATAAAGTCATGAAGAAATGAGAAGGCAAACTTTAGCCAATGTACCAAGTTTGGGAATCCCAACAACCCAAAACTGATCCCATTTTATGAAATACAGTAACTCTAAGCTAAATTTCAAAATACTTGTAAGAGTGAATTTTTAAAAGCCAAACCATAGGGAACGATCGCTTCTGGGCAAAGGAAAGAGCAGAAAGTATGAAGGTAAATATTTAACTGCCCAAAGGGAATGTTTAAGAAACAGAAGGTCCTGGGTTAACTAATGAACTCATGGCTGTTCTGGAGGACTGAGCACTGGAGAACGTGATGGACAGCACAGTAATTGATACTAATCGCTCAGGGATGCAGGCGCTTGCTTCCTATCTAGACAAATGAAAGAGTGATGAAAGAAAGGGAGAAGGATGGATAGATTAAAGGAGGTTTAGTTATATTAGGGCAGATTTTTTTACACACACCATTAGTGTGAATGTGCAACGGCTTTCACAGCAGGGAGTTGTGGGTATGTTCTCAAAGTACGATTCGAAACTGAAATGAAAATATGATATGGAAACTGGAAGTGCATTCCTATATTTCCATGCTGACTCGGATGCTTTAGAAAGAGCTCTATTTAGGTGGAATCTCTTCTGCTTCACTATGGAGCCACGTTTTGCGAATCTAAACACACACAACACTACTCTACGGTACAAACATGCGACCGTCCACGTACGCTCATACAAATACCTAAGGACACGATGCCCTGAGCCAGATCACCTCACGTCATGAAGCTTAAAATTATTCTGAGTAATTCTCTTAATGAATGTACTGATGTCACATTTCAAGCACTGATCCATCTTCTCGTTCATACAGGTCATGGTAAAGACTGCACACAGCCATTTACACTTATTCATTCGGCAGAAGCTTATAACTGGGACAGGATAGTATCCCAGCATGCATAGGAGCCTGGCAGGGGTTCGCTCGCAAGTTCTACGATTTAAAACTCACAGCTGATCAGATTCAGAAGGCATCATTTAACTAACAAGAGGAAAAAACTTTGAGGTTTTGTGAAAGGCAAACGACATGTTCTTCAACTGTGCTTTCGTTGAGGACGTTCTCTCTTTCTCCCGATCACAACCACACCCCTGAATGTGAATGGACAGTGATTGCATTTCAGAGTGGCACGACATCGACGTACTGATGAAAGCGAAACGCGACGCAACGGGGAATTATATTCGCTTTGGACGCTCCTTGACCAAGCAGAACTCGACACCAACGGCGTCGACGAGGATGCCTCCTCCACCAGCAAGCTTAGTGCTACTTGTTACCAATTCGTATGCCTCAAATACTGTTAAAATACGTTTCAAACAAAACAAAATGGAAGCTATTAAAGAAAACGATTTCAGGCACTTGATGTGACCTTGACTCTGCTTGGATCAATTCCAAACTCTAATCATTTCATCTGCTGGTTATGATGATAAATCAGTAGAAATCATTCAACATTCAACCACTTGTTCTTGAGATACTGCGCTAACGAGTCTCTCAGACAGACACACACCTAGAGGCGGATGCAAAAGCAATTGATAGTGAAGTGAAGGTTTTGCTTTTCAGTGTGGCACGTTTGCCTCACATCATGTCTGTATGAACTGAACAGCAGCATTTGGTTTTGGAAATTCTGAAGAATAATCACAGAGAATAATTATGATAATTAACATTTCGACAGATGATAAATAGGCGTGTACCAACATATCAACAAAGGATGTGACTGAAAATATATGAAAATTACGATGAATATAAAGGAGTTATGTCATTAATTTTATACTGTACCAGATATGTCACAAAATTAGAGAAAGTAAAAACAGAGAAATTCTATTTTCTACACTTGATAAACTGTCAGAGGCCAAGTCCAATTTATTAAAGAAGCAATTTCTTACCTGCAGAGTTGCTGCTAAAATATGAAGCCCGTATACTGAAACCTGTGATATTAGGTTTCACAGTTATTACACCAGATTTTTTTTATACACTGTTCAACCCTAATATCATGCAAATGGAAATATACAAATCAATAACAGCATCTAGCTGGGTACATTTTCCAATGTTGTGTATGCCAATCATTATATTACTGCTTTCAGTAATATTTCCAGCGTCTTACTGCAAGCTACAAGCTGTGGGGAAATGCCAACGCGTGGGAGCTAAATAAGACTAAATGTGCTGACTACAACATTACATCAATAAAATGTTTAATAAGTGGTTAAATATCTTGCAAGGAGATGCATTTCAGTTTTTGTCAAGATAAAAGCCATTCAGTAATGTGTGTGGTGAATAAAATATTTGTTAAAAGCTTATTTCTCTCGAGAGGCTGTAATGAGATGATGAAAGGAACGGGCTTGGACAGTGAATATTTATAGATGCTGGAATAACTGGAGCTGGAGCTGAGAAAGAAGGCAGGGTTGAAACTGATGATGATGATGATGATGATGTTTGTGAATTTAAATTGCCTCCTGTGCTTGTCCTTTCATAATTTTTTTGTCTACAGTGTGTTCTGTACTCCAGACGAGACAATAAGTGTATGGAAATAGGACACGTCTGTCACGTGGCTCATATATTTAAAAAAAAAAAAAAAGGATTTATAATGACTGCAAGAGGGTCTTACATACTGAGCTGTACTCCATCACCGCTACACCTCTCACACCTCATGCTGTATATCTAGGTCTTCTTTTTACTTTTGTACCCTCCTTCTTTCGCTTTCCTCCGCTCTTCCGCCGGACCCATACAGTGGCCAGGTTAAACCTCGTTCAATCTCTGGCGAATAAGCGCTGCGCCATTGTTCAGATTTCACCACTTATTCACGCCGCTTCTTTCCTGGCCAGCTCTCAACTCATCTTTCCCAGAGTGCCAGTCTGAGCTGTTAAACCACTCTGTGTAGGAAAATAATCAGTTTTCAGAGTTACTGTTGAATACTGGTTACATTTAATGCTATGGAGTACCACAAGTATCAACTCACCAGTCTCTCTTAACTCTCTCTTAAAGACTTGTCATGTTACCAAGAAACCAGACAACAGAAAATCCTCCATCCTGAAGACTGACACTGGAGACTCCTTCCATAACGGTTAAATAAACAATAACTCTCCTTACAGAAAACTTCACCTTATTAATGAGTGTATTTTTTTTTACGTTCTTAAAATCCCATCAACTCTTAAACCCATTTATTTTTAGCTTTATGAAGATAAAAACCGTGCTAGCTAAGCTTCCAAGCTCTATATGTTTCGCTCCATGAGTGATGAGACCAGCTATTTATTACCTTGTTAATGTTACCTTGTTAGCTAGCTACCTATTTATGTCTAAGGCATGTATTCCAGAGACAGTTTTCTTTTTCACAACCTATTTCTCAAAAGTGTTGAGAGATGGAGAACATGAAAGGATTCAGAGAGGCAGATCAGAGATGAGGAAACACTGATGTCAGAGCGAGAGAGTGCGAGGCTTTAAAAGGTAGTGAATGTAAGAGAGAGGCAAAAAGGAGGCGTTGGAAAGGAATGAGAGCTATGAGAGAAACCCACACTGGGACAGCATGCAGCGCTTCAGCTCTCCGTCGCCTTGATATCATCTTCTGAAGGAAAGGATGTGCGTGAAAAGAGAAACACTCCACACTCACACCCTCACACTCCTGGCATCCTTTCATGGGGCTTTATTTCACTTTCAGCGGTGAACACTGCGAAACCATAAATCAACCTAAATCCTGGTGCAAAACTCATGATGAGAAATAAACGATAGATTTTTTTCCTGCTTTCCCTCTCCGGAGAGGATGAGGCACAAATCATTTTTATATGGGAGTCTGATTGGAGACGAGATATTCTTTTATGCGGATGCTAAATCATCCTGCTTTGAGGCACAATAGGTATTTAGCATTATGAGCGAGTGAGAGAATGAGAGCGAGAGAGAGAAATCCTCGTGCGATAAATGGGTCAATGCTCTTTGTGGATGATTGTGTTCAAGTCCAGCTTAGCGCTCACTGAATGGCTAGCACGTCAAGCCTCTATCCCGGCTTAAAAGCAGCGAAAAGAAAGGAAATGCAACCTCTCAATTGCATTGGGTTCGCGGGATGGAACAGCTGAATTGAAGAACACAGAGGCACAGGCAAAGAGTTGAATTGTTTTAGTCTCTAACTCATTCACAATAAAGTCATCACATTTCCAAGCAGCTTCCAGCCACATAGCTTAGACATGAATGGAGATTAGACTGGAGGGATCGTGACCATACCCTACTTCCTGCACAGTGAGAATTAAAGTATCGCTCTCTGAAGTGTTTAAAATTAACGGCCATTTTGAAACATCGTTTTTGTTCTACTGTAAACAAGATTTATTAATGAACAGATGAACCAAGCAGCGAGAACCATTACTGGTTTCATTCATCACTGGTCTCAGCCAGCTCCCACCCACCAGTCAGTTGTTCTCTATCTCACGACAGCTACCAACTTGCTTTTTCCGGAGATGTGTTGTGAACCGCATCTTGTCAAACTGCTGCGTCACACTTGGAGGAAAGCGCAATCTGTCTTCTTCAGCAAACGTGAGCTAACAGACGCCTACGATTGGCCAGTGTTGCTGCCAACAGCTGAGAGAGTCACGGACAATTCTGCTGTCTTGGCTGTGGCATCGTTATTTCACTGCTTGTTGAGAACATTTAATAGCAAAGAGCATCAGCTGGTTCCTTCAGTAATATTTCCAGGTACAAGGGCTCTTTGGAAGTAAAAGATTTCTAATCACTTTATTTCGCTCACTCTTCGTTCACTCGCTCTTCACATCAGAGTTGACGTCTCCCAAGGAATGGAAATGCTCGAACTTTAGGCCACCAAAGTTTCAGAAACAGCCCTGGTTCCAGTTTCTCCAACATTTAGAAATACAGTATTTTAAAGTTACTACATCAACACATTTCATATATTCATTCCAGTTTCAATTCTACCTCCAATACACAGACTGTCATACTGTATATTCACATGTACAGCTACTGTAACTCAATTACTTGGGCCTCCACCGTCTCGTCTAACGAATCTCAGTTGCGCTAATAACAGCTCTTAATATCCCAACAAAGATTCAACCAAGGGGAAATAATGAGGCACAATTGTGTTTAAAATAATAGTGGAACTGACAGTTTTTTTTTGAGGGGGGAAAAAAAATCCTTAAAATTTGCACACCCTTTGGCCCAATACTGTATCGCATCTTTCCACTGACCCACAAGCCAGGATGATTCAAATGCAGAACGGAGGGCTGAACAGCAACAATGCTCTGAGGTCTGGCTCGGATCTGACACTCAGAGATAATACACATTCTTTGCTTCTGTTGTCCCAAGAGCTTTTGAAAATGAAAATAAATAGTGACTGCTGTTGTTCTGCAGTTTATAGCTCACAATAAATAAGGCACAAAAAAAAAAAAAAAAAAACCCCAAGGATTGTGGATGTGTGTGTCTGCTCACCCTCGGGAGAATTGGATCTATTTTCAGGGCTTTCTTTCATGGGCTGGAACGTGTAAAACAGCCGCCTTATTTTAGGCAATTCTAAAACAAACAGAAAAATAGCGAGACTGAATGAGGAGCCTCTGTTCGTGCTAGATAGCAGACTATTCCAGGACAAATAGGGTTAAGATTCAGGACATTCGGGTCAGCTAGGGCTATGGCAAGTGCACAGCGGGCCAAAAGTATAAGCAGGCATGTTTATGGTTTTGGAAGATATCCTAATGTTTGTGTGGCATTTTAAAGTTTGGATTGAAAATGTCCAGTTCTGGTCCACATCAAGCTTTAGACATGGTCTAATGAGTTTATGGGCATCATTGCACAGCAAAACATAGCAGGATAAACATGCGAGCTGGCATTGTGCCTTCCTCATTTCAACACATACACTTCATGCAATTTCAGGCTAATTCTTTGGTATAATCAAGGAACTCAAAGAAAATTGCACAGAACACCAAAGAGGACATTGGAGTGACTTTCAAAGTTTGCTTCCTAAAAACTTCTGTTTTTTTCCCCCTACTGAAATGAACCGCAGTTTGACTCACTTGATGTCTTTAAACCGTCCTTGGAAGCATTTTGGCTCAGCAGGAAGGCACTGAGGAAATTCAAGAAAGTACGGCTTAGTAATGCGTTGTCTTGCTTTGTAAGGTTTCTTCAGCGTTGGGTGTTTGTGAATCTACATACCTACAGATTGTCTCAAAGCTGCTTTGCATACATCAGTGCCTTAACCCCTAGCGAGAAGCGACAGTGACAATGAAAAACTCCCTCAGAGTTATTCGGGGGAACCGAGACTCAGCACGGGGGAACCCTAGTCTCTTCCGGATCAGATTGAGAATCGTGCATCATCACTTGTGTATTTTTCATCCTCACCAAGATGTAGCACTGCTACAATGGTTTAGAAAAGTGTTTTGTAAAACAAAACTCTTGTCCAGGACACTGGGCTTATCTTGCGATCTCGGCATGATACCAGCTGTCAAAATCCTTTCTCTCCAATTAACAAGATGGAGTGATGGGATTTTTGAAGTGACCTAACGGGACAGCTGACACGTAGTGTTAAAGCATTAAAGTTTAAAAGGAAAACATTGCTGAAAAATTGCTGAAACATGAATCCAAGTCATTCACACATCACTTTAATATAGCCTGCTTTCATTTTCATACATCTGTCAGACTCAAAGGCTTTAACCATTAAACAAGGACTGATTAATGTGTGAAATTAGGCAGAATGTAGTGTTTTGCTTCATACAGATCCTCACAGAAAGCCCTATTCAGACTGGATTAGTTTCACATGTGCAGATGGGAAAATATAAATATTCCTAGTTCTGTCTAAATCCGTCTCCTCCAGGTAAGTTAGCCTATATCGCGTCTGAACTGACAGGTTGCTAAGGACTGCGTTATATCCTGCTGATAAAGAGGTTTTGAACTTTCTCTTCCGTATAAAGACACTCCAGGAAATGCTCGCTTTTGTCCATCATCTCCCTTCAAACCCAGGTTTAAAACGTGGAGCAGTAAAATACAGATGATGTTTAAAATGACTTCACAGAGGAGTTTTAGGTAAGCTAAGGAGTTCCTACTGTCGTTCCTACAGCCTGCGGACATTTTATGGTCATGTGAAAGTATTCAAAATCTTTTTATTTAGCCCAGAGAGCCTATGTAAAGTTATTTTTTGATCACAGCGGTCAGTGTGTGTTATCTGGTTATAATATCCCTTTTCCAACAAGTGAACTTCAAACCTAACCATGTGGCGTAAAGCTCTAAACCAAGCTAGATATAAATCCTAGCTCTGAAAGCCGTATCCCAGCGAGCAGTTACGCTGCACATCAATGATCGTCTTTGTTCTAATGCACTAGACCTGGCTTGAAAACTAATGGGTTGAGTCAGGTGTTGCAGCAGGGAAGCCATTACATTACATCGTATAGTGCTGCTGCTGCTGCTGCTGCCCTTTAATAACGAGCTCGGAGGATAGTCATATCATCGCAGCGGCGTTAGGAAACTGCCCGAGTCAGCATGTTCCACCTTTTAAATGAGTATTATTATTAAAAGAAAAAAAAAACTACTTTCTCTTAAGAGCATTAAAGTCATTTTTAATGTCTAACAGACAATCTCTCCTCATATATCTTTATACTGAGTATTACAAAAAGTACAAAAGGTGCAGATTGTATTTTTTAAAGGTTGCAAATTGCTCCTTTAAGGTTGTGTGAAAATGTGGATTTCAGGAAGCAAATATAGAAAAAGACTTTTAAAAAAAATACTTAAAATTATGTCTATTTATTGATTTTTTTTAAGTAGGTTTTATTTACTTACCATATACGTAATTATTAAGACATGTACCACATCTCTGCTGAATTCTCGATTGGTCAGAAGGTGTTGATTAATTTTCTATAACAGCGGCTCTGACTGTAATTGTAATATGTTACTGTTTCTATGGTAACAGCTCATAAGCGTTGATATGGAGACGTTCATTTTTGGAAGGAGTCTCCGGTTTCGGCTCTTGCTCACTGGATTCATGGACATTCCACAACAATAAATATAACTATTAAAAAAAAAAAAGTAGAAAAACTGCATTTGCAACAACAAATTGCTGTGGTATAAGAGGAATAAAACATTTTGGGATGCGCTGTTATTGGAAAATGACATTGGTGCACTAAGACAGCTTCACCACACGACTCTACAGTTGATTATTTTCCTATAACAGCACACCCCGAAGTGTTTATTCCTTACTTTCCTTAAAGCAAGACTGCAAGGGTTAATTCAACACTTATAGAGATGTTCATTTGAACACGGTATCATGGGTGCAGACTGTACAAGTTTCAACACTGCAGGAGGTAACTCCACGCCGTAGGTGTTAATTCAGCGTAGCAGGAGGTAGCTCCACGCCGCGGGGTGTTCATTTAACACCGAATTGATTCAGCACTGGGGGTTTTGGCTGTGCGCGCTCAGACAGGGTGACCTTGTACTGGCTGTGTTAGTATTCAGGAACAGCAATTCCATTTACGGCGTCTATTCCATTTACAGGTAGATGTGCAGAATGATAAATAGAGCACCATTCGAAACGGATACACACCTTCGGTAGCGACAATTACAGGCCATCAGAACAAAATACACGCTTACACCCACTCTCGTACACAGAATTAACACGCTTTCAGCACACTCTTGCAAGGCAACAGAACCAACAATGACACAGTGAATATTTTAGGCACACGCTAATGCGCATGCAGCTTAAAGCAACTGGTGCTGGAAGGCAAACGGCACATCGAAGAACTCCTAAAAACACACACACACACACACACACGCACACACACACACACACACACACACAGACAGACAGACAGACAGACAGACAGACAGACAGACACACACATCCATATTTTTAAGGGCTTTAGGCTTAGGATGTTCCTGCAAGCACCATTTTGTTTCTACAGTAAAACAGCTTTTATTAAGAACAGCTATATAAAGCCCCAGGCTGGGCAGAAGAAGCCCCTACATGGGCAGGGGTAAACATCTCTCTAGACAAAAGCATGGTCTTAAAAACTGGGCAGAAGTTTAAACATTTATATATAAAAAACAGGGAGGTACTCTACAAAAAAACCAAAAACAAATAACATTCATTTTTACTACCAAAACCTTAATTCTAGCTACCCCTTCAGTGCCTAATGTAAGCTTTCGTGTAATTAAGTAGCTGTCAATCACTTTTTCTAACATTTCAGGCGTAATTTTCTGAAAGGATGTAGCCAGAAATTCAGGTTAATATTTCATCATATTTTTAAATTTATAGAGAAGAAACGACCAATACTGTCCACAAGCTGTGCTCGGGATGTGATAGTGTGTACCGTAGCATCAAGATTTAATCTGAGGAATGAACTTCTCCTGTAATGTAGCTCATAATACAGTGGTTAAGCTAATGGCTAAGGAGGAACAATTATCAGTCATCAGTGCGTGATTGTTGCCTCTTGCATTACTGACAAAGTAGTTTCAAGAGTAAGATCTCCTCACTGAAATACTGGGAAGTCCCTCCTCATGATGCATCTTAAAGGTGGAAATACAGCGGCTTTGGAGATTAGGTCGTTGGGGTGGGGATGTTTATTGTAATTATAATAAGGGCAAAAATTCAACTGACTTAACGGGAATATGACAGAATAAATTAAAGAGGAATAACACATTCCTCTTATACCACTGCAATTTCAATTTTCCAGTGCTATTAATTTCAAGACCTTTTTGTTATTTAACAAAGAAAAACGTATAGTCATTGATACGGTGACGCATTCTGTAAGGAGAAACTAAACTAAATGTTTATTTAGTATTTATGGAAGGAGTCTCCAGTGTCAGCGTTTTGTAGCGGTCAGTAGGTTTTCCTCCATGGGAAAGTCTTCAGAACTTTGCCCTTTGTAGTTTCTCTGTAACATGACAAGCTACTTTTAATAAATAAGACGAAAAATGTGAGAGAAAAATGAAGGAACAACTGTTTATAGCTGGATAAGCAATAACAGGAACTAACCTGTTTCTAGAACATTACACAAAATTAAAAGTAACTATAAATTGATAAATAAGTATGTGTTGTTCATTAATACATTATAAATAGCCTTCTTTGGTAAATTCCTGTCGTATCAGAGGGCTTTGGGGTAATCACACCAGCTCACTGTTGATTATTTTCCTGTAGCAGCGCACCCAATTATGTTTCACCCCTTACTGCTGAATATTAGGTTTAAAGCGTTAGTCTTTATGCCTTTTCTGTCGACTTAATTTACTTGTACATTCTTGAAATTACATTTAACAAGTGATAATACGTTCATAGATATTTTACCGTCGAATATTTGTCTCTGAAAGGGGTTATATGGTTTGTTTTACTGATTCTAATCTTGGACATTTTGCTATCATGAGACATGTTTGTGTTGAGTTGTCTCACTCATAACACTGGACTTTAGCAAATAAACAACAAAAATGTTGAAACTTAGTATGTTAGGGATGTTGTTTAGTAGTCACAATACCTCACATTTGCAGGCTAATGAAGTAATTTGTCGTCTAAATCAATATTTTGAAAGAAAAAAAGTCTCGATAGCTAGATGCTAATTTGCGTAAGTGAAAATGGAACGCCACCAACCGTCGCCTTCAGCTCACGCGCGTCACCGCGGCTACACGAGCGCAGTAAATAGTGCGTTAGAATAGTGCGCAATGTGGGCGATGCGCGTACTGCTAAGTAGAGTAGAAAGCAGGTTTGGACACGCCAGCTGCTTTTTAAACTCTCAAACACGACAAAAGCGGTAAAAGTCACGACAAATTTCATGAGAAAACACTGCGAAAAGGGATAGAGTGCGTAAAGAATCTGGAAAAAGACCTACCTTTGATACAAAATGACGTCCACACGAAAAAGACCACGTATAGGAGTCCAGTAAATCTGTGCATCGTGCGCGCGTGTGAGTGCGTGTTTGTGCGTGCAGGCTCGCGCTCCTCACCGACTAAACTTTGAGTGCGAGCCTCCGACGCGCGCGCAGATACAAGTCCACCTCTCTCTCTCTCTCTCTCTCTCTCTCTCTCTCTCTCTCCTCTGCACCCACAGGCGCGCGCGCGCATGCACGCCTGCTCACGTGCATGCCCGTGCACCCGCAATTCGCGCTAAATTACCTCTGATCCATTCATTATAGCATGTTTCATATAAACAAATAAAACACAACACACACGGCGGACACCATCTGCACTCAGTCATCCTTCAAATCATTTTCTCACCTGGTCACCTGGATATTGCGTGTTTTTATTGTTCTCTGTGAATTTAAGATGCAATTTAAACACCCGTGAAGTCAATTCCAACACATTTGCTCTTGTAGTTTGCTCAAGTTAAATTAAGGGGAAAATCAGTGTTCAGTCTGTCTCGCTCTTTATTTTTGCCACCATAATTTGGGTCCACGTGTCCCCTTAATCCATCTTAAGGACAAACTATATTCGATTCGGATGCTAGACTGACAGACTAAAGGACTAAAGCGCTGCTGCATCGCTCTCTTTAGATAGGCATGGAGCGAGGATGCCAAAGTGCCAATATATCAACATGTCAATTAAATAAAATTTCAACTAAAAAGTAAACTCCTAATTTCATTATAAAATATATTTTTATACATATTTATAAAGATTATTATGGCACGCTTGCCTTGCACCTCCTGGGTTGGGGGTTCGAATCCAACCTCCGCCCTGCATGCGCACAGTTTGCATGTTCTCCAAGGGGTTTCCTCAGGGGACTCTGGCTTCCTACCCTTGTCCAAAGACATGTGTTGTAGGCTAACTGCATTTCCAAATTGTCCGTAGTGTGTGTGTTTGTGCCCTGCGATGAGTGGGCACCCCCACCTTGTGCCCCAAGTCCCCTGGGATAGGCTCCAGGCTCCCCATGACCTGTGTAGGATAAGTGGGATGGATGGATGGATGGATGGATGGGTGGATGGATGGATAATCAGGTAGTTGTTCAAGGTGGATTTGTCCATTAAGATAGGCAACTTAAATGAGTCACAATAGTTGTCTTTTCTGTATTTGAAAAGCTGTTTTAAACCTTTCACTTTGACCAAATCCACAGTAAATGTCCCAATAATGTCAGTGAGGACGTCTACAGGAGCCATACACTAAAGTCAGCATTTCTGGCACCAGCAAAGATCAACACAATACAAGATCTCAGCTATGTGACCCCAAAGTGGCCTAGTTAGCATCTCTGCTGCCTTGGCATTCATTATTGAATGCTGTTAAATAACAAAGTTTATACACACTCCCCCTGCTTTCTGTCTCAGAGAGCATAATACATGTTATGTCACTCATTTCAGTTAAAACTAACCGAATTGTCTTATCATAAACACAGAGATAGAAAGAAATTCTCAGAGGATGTAAGTGTCATTGTAATCTGAGTCTGGTCCTGGGATTCCCTCCATTCATTCACGGAACAGACTGCACTCTTCTCTCTCTCTCTCTCTCTCTCTCTCTCTCTCGTTTCTTCCTTTTTTGTGCATTCCTTCAGTAAGGACTGTCACACTCAATCTCTCCTTTTTTAACACTGCACTGCAAAGCCAGAGTGAAGAAAAACACATTGTGTGCGCAAACACACACACACACACACACACACACACACACACACAGAGAGAGAGCGAGAGAGAGTGGAAAGACGAATGAATGGTTACCTCAATGCCAAGTCACTGTACTGTGAAAAGAAAGAAGAGACAGAGTGACAGAGGGAGGAAGATAGACAGAGACACAGACAAAAATAGAGACAGGGATTTTCACACCTTTAATGCTGACCTTTAAGACGGCCACAAGCAAGATCAGACAGATCCGTTACATTAATTCCCTCATCTTGTAAGGGTTGTAGTGGATCCATAGTCTATCCCAGGAACACAGGGCATGAAGTGGGAACACACACTGGTTGGGACATGTGCAGTCCAGTGCAGGGCAACATGCACACACATTCACATACTCATTCACACCATGGAGCGATTTAGCATAACCAGTCCACCTACTAGCATGTAGGTTTAAGAGAGACCCCAAAACCCCTTGGACATGGGGAGAAGATGCGAAACTCAACGCAGACAGTAATACCAGCTCAAGATCCAACCCAGGTTACACTTTATATTTATTTATTCATTTATTTAAAGTATGTTTTAATTTAAAGTTACAAAGTGAGCAGAATCTAACAAACAAAGGAGCATAGAACTGTGTAAGGGTTGAAAGTTAAGCAGCTTGATTAATGGCCCAACTTCCTATAATTAGAAAAAAAAGAAAATAAAAATCAACCTCTGAGCTACCACTCACTCACCTCTAATATTAGGTATAGCAATTGATTATCACATGAAAAATCTTACACCTGATATCTAATAGATCCTCCTAGGAGGCTTCTGAAACAAGATACTGCAAACAGACGGAGTATGATGACAGATAGCCTGTGTATGTGTGTGTGTGTGTGGTAACATACTAATGCAAACTGGCATCATGTCCACTCTCATTACCTGACTGCGCTCTTCACTGCAGGTGAATCTGAGCCAGCTCTCTCACTGCTGCCATTTAGCTATCCTAACTTACAAGAAGTGACACAATTGAAACTCTTTAAACTTTGGTGGCTAAAGCTAAACAGTTTAGTTTACATTTTTAGCCATGGCTTGGCAGAAATGTAGACTTTAATGTATAGATTGAGCTTCCAAATAAAAGGAAGTGACACATCTCAAAGTCTTTAACAGTTTTTTTTTTTTGCTAGTAATGCTAACAATTTCTGTGCTAAAAAATTTCTGTGTCTTTTTTTAATACGAGTATTTTTTTTTCCACTGGTAACAGGTGTGATTTGGTTAGATCTATTGGCAGGTTGGCTAAATGATGGCGGGAGCATTGGTCCAGATCCCTGACGTGCTGCAGGCCGTCCATGATCAAGCTGGGACATACTGTATACTGGTGAGTGTTCAAGGGGCTACATACCATGCATTGGAGGATTCAGGCTGTAACCAGGCTTCAATTCACCAGTGCTTGTTTCAAGGTGAGGTATTGGGAAATGCACGTTTGGTGAAGGTCAGGTGTGTGCACGGGGATGTTCACGAATATCCTCATCATCAAATTCCGGGGGCAAAAACATACAGTGCAGGTGGAGGTTAGACCTCACCTCACCCATCCACTAATCATGGGGACAAATTGGCCAGAGTTTTGGACATTAGCAAATGAAATGTTTGTGGATGGGCTCCTGCAGTAGCGAGAGATGGTGTGGAATGTGCACAATCTTCCACCCGCAAAATGCATAGGCCACTGCATTCTTGTAATGATTAGCAGTGGCGTTTGCAACATCTGAGGGCTGTCCTGAGATCCTTGAGATGGGCGGGGCTCACAGCAAACCCAAAGAAGTGTGCAACTGGGTAGGTGGAAGTACGGTATCTGGGCTTCCACTTGGGTCATGGGCAGGTGCGTTGTGACCTGCCCGAGACCCAAGACCAAAAAGGGGGTGAGGAAATTTCTGGGGCTGGTTGGCTATTATAATAGAAGGGGAGTGGTCGAGCACCAGTTTGTGAATGGGGGGTGGAGCCGGAGAAGGTGAGTGGTAAAGATTGCACACCTGTGGGAAATTATACTAATAAATGTTAAGCTACCTCGTTATCTGCCCAAACTTGGGAAAGTGTTACAGTTAGCTTTCAGGCAGATGGAACCAGATGGAAGACCTCAGTGAGCCCTGTTATGTGATGGTTTTTTAGCTGCTAAATGAAGAGACATACTTTAACAGTTCAATTCAATTACATTTAAAATATAGTGCTGTAACAACAGCTTTACAGAAATTCAGATATAGATTTAGATTTAGATTTCTACAGCTGATGATATTTGGACCCGCGCTGAGAGTTTTTGGGAAAACATCACGTAAATTTGTGAAAGAATCACATAATTATACATGATTAAAATGACGTCATGTAAACAATATGCAGTCATTTGTGGAAAACTAAAGCCATGAAAAACCATCATATTTCCAACATTGTATTAAAACTATCATAAAAAAAAAACATGAAAATTCCACATGATACAGCCACTGTATTAAAACCATGAAAAGTCTACATGTTAAAAGTGTGTTAAACATAAGATAAACAAGATAAGCTAAATATAGCATAATGAAATAGTGTTATTGAGTGAAAACATTCCTGTCCTGAAGACTTTCCCATGGCTTAAAACTCACTGACGGTTATAAAACCTTGACACTGGAGACTCCTTCCATAAATGTTAAATAAACGGAAATTTCATACCAGAAAACTTCACCATATCAACAATTATACATTCTCCTTTGTTAAATATCACATTTAACCCTGTTAATCTGTTTATTAGCCCTAAATTATGTAG